>QLOY01002572.1:0-34408 GCA_003313965.1 Megacollybia marginata
TGTCCCCTTAGCCGAACTGACTGTAATTACACTCACCGAAGTATCTTTTTAACCTGGACGGCTGAAGCGCCTTGTTCACTAGTCTGGTGACCACGGGTCTACAGCTCACCAGGGTCTACAGCTCAATCAATGCGGTACCCTCAACTTCTACTTCGTCGTCTTCCATCAGACATATGGATGTTGGCAAACGAAAACGATGACTAATTTGAAGAGAATGACACCTACTCTTACTGCTACTCAATCAGCAGACAATGCAGACGTGAAGGTTCAGTAGCATGCTTGAGTGGTGGTTTCGCCTGGCTGCGGTTGTCTGCAGTGACGGCTCTCTTGTCAGTGAAAGGCTTGGGTAGTAACCTTATCGATGGTGCTGCAAGTCACGGCGCCCAACCAATCCTAATGCGTGCTGCTGTATTAACTGATGGCTCACGTCAACGATGTGCTTCTTTGCACTTTCTGACTGCTACCACAAGGTGTGTTCATTGCTATCTGAACCTTAGTCTTTTAGAATCGTATCTAGGTTGCAACACTTTCATTACTCTTTAGGTGCGTTGCAACGAACTTGACGAAACCATTCTTTATCATTTCTTCCAGCAATGTCAGGTTCGAATTCCGGAGGAACGTTGACGGGCGGTATTCAAGACATATCCGCTCTCTTGCCCCTCATTGGGACTGAGCAATGCGAGAAGCATGTAGGCTCGGCTCTGGAAGGAGGTTTCCTGTACGCCATCGCTACCCCTCTCTCCCTCTTTGGAAGCCTTGGAATCGTCAAAGCAGGCATTTCTGTCCTCGTCGCCAGTATATCAATCCCGAAACCATCGCTCTCCGCCCTCCCCACACTATCCTTTTCCGAACTCCCTGCGCCATCACTCAAGTTCACTCCTCTTCCCAAATTATCCTTCATATCTGCCCGACATCCCATGGCCAACTTTTACGACTGTAAACCTAAATCATCCTTTGCGCGCTCCCGACGTCTCTGGTGTGGTGCCCGAGTGTTGGATAATGCTGGCTTCAAACTCGTTGGTAGTGTTGCTCCATTGATTGGTATGGATGCAAAGCGCTACAAGGCAGAGTCGCGTCTCATCGAAATCCTTGAAGAGAAACATATCGACACTCCAGAGAAACTATCCATTAATTGGAAATCTAGCGACAGTTTGCTGCCAGTTTCTCATCCAGTCTCGTGTAATTTCACTCATGAAGAGTCGCCTTATCTTCATGATCGTGCACTCACGCCTTGTTGATGATCTAAAGAAAGGAAAAGGTGGCCAGGCCGAGTCGATACTCAAAGAACAGAAGTTGTTTCAATGGGATGACAGTTTTCCAGCTGAAGAGTGCCTGTGGAGCCTCGAGCAGTATCTCCGTTCACAAGTTCAGGTAAACGGGTCGTTTGGCGACTCTCAGCCCTCTCAATCTACTACGCGGTTGAGTGGAGCACGGGACTTAGAAGCCAACAATCCCTCTAGCTCGAAGGATAAAGTGGAGGGACGGTCGACTGTTCAGTCCTGCATTTCCACGCCATCCGGGCCTGCACCACCATTCTCTAATCCCGACCGTATCCTCCACACTCTGTTGAAGCAGCATGCGGATCACTTCCATACCCGTCGTGCTCACCGCATCTTCATCACAGTATGTTGGCTCCTGCTTTTGGTTTCCATTCCTGCTGCTGCTGCTGGATATATCGGATGCTTCACAATTGTCACAAACAGTTACTCCCTTAGTCTGGTTGGGTTTGGAAACTGTATTGTCGGCTCTTCGCATCTTGCTGTGGGCCTGGAACCCGAGCTTTGACGAAAGGACGGGGGTTGAAGTTAGTTTGAAATTGACGGAGGGGAGACCACCTATGACAACACATTGGAGCATCAACGCTCTCCATGCTATGAATGATTGTCAGGTTTCACTTGTCCCGGAACGGAGGTTTCTCAAACAAATCACTTCATACACTGGGCCTCTCGGCAGTGTTCACTTTAGAAGGCCAAACAACATAGCGTTGTACTTCGTGCTTACTGTGAACAAAGAGCACACTCAAAGAGGTCTGTTGATGATAGTACTCGACTTGACAGATCGCACTGTCTATCATGGCAGCGATTTTGGATTTAGCACAAACCCGGTGTGTTTACATACGTTGGTCACCCCAGACACCAACACCAGTGCGATGGTAGCTACAATACACTGGCACTCGCCGATTGGGACAGATCGTCAAAGAATCCGGTCCGTGACCTAGCTAAATATTATGATTCTTTACTACAGTCTCTGAATCGCCGGCGCCCCGTAAATCATCCTGTTGCTCATCTACGATGGAAATGGAGCCTTGACCCCAACGAGGAGAATGCAGAACAAAATGAAGAGGGCTCATACTGGGGATCTGCCCCTCTGAATCTTACAAATCATGACAGTCTCCGTTTTCAGCCAAGTCATGAGCATCATTTGAAAACAAGACTGATGGATACATTTGGGAAATGGATTGTCAAGGGCGTGAAGGCGATGCACCATGATGGACGCAACGACTGTCATTTCACCCTAGCAGATCCAACCAGCGACGAGGCTAAACAAGAGCTGTACGCGTTCAATGTTCTGCTTGTGCGTGAATGGACAAAGCGAGAGCTTGTTCACCTCCAGTTATCGGCTGCCTTGGAGAATCTTCTCCATGCACATGTCCAACAAAACGCCAAGGAACTCGTGAACGCAGAGCAGAGGATGTCCTCATCACAGTCACAATGGTCGTATGATCTTCAGAAACAGCGACTGGAGCATGAAAGAGCCCATGTCAAAGCACGGGGAGAGGATATGAAGATTGTAGGAGAGAGGTTGTCGGAACAGAACGAACTTGCTAGCATATGGCAGGCTGGACAGGCATTTGTAGAGAAGTGGGCTGCAGCTATTGAGAGTGGGTCATTCGAAGAGGCTCCTTCCGTCTTCGAGGTGACAACCGAGTGTGATGATGACACGTCCCTTTGTGAAGCAACTGAAGTCCAAGTTTACACGGTGGAATTATCAACACAACTACCAGCAACGCGAAATGGAAACCACGCTCGAACGAATTAGCAAAGCTGAATCGAAGCAATTGGAGCAGGCATACAAACTTGAATATCCAGCTTGGTTGGTTTCCCTCATTCATTCAAAATTTGCATGGCTGCCATATGACTCGGAAGAGAGCACATTTGTAGCCAAACTTAGCTCTGCAATGGTGTATGATGCTTCCTGGGTCCCAGCCATTGACGTCATTAGCACTGTCGCTGCGAAGACTTCTTGTTGCTCTTTGATAAATGTTGGTCCGTCCTTGATACAAGACATCCCTGAAAATGATCACCTTCTCTTCTGCTCTGATGAAGACCATCAAGAAGTTAATCTTCCCTTCATTCAGCGAAATCGTGACCGATGGTGGGAACAGCAAAGGAGCGACTTGAACTCGTGGACATTCTATCTCTCTCCGCAGGGGGTAGACTATCACGATGACAGTCGATATGTCTACAGCTGGGAGGGGACAACTGCACATATCATGATATTCCTCCAAACCTCTCCCACTCGGCGCCTTGACTGTACACGCCTAGGCTGCGATTGCATTTATTGCATTCTCGAGAAGGAGATGCCATACTTTCGATCCAGGAGAAGGGTAAAGGCTCGAACCTTGGAGTTTTCTACTCGACTGAAGTATATGAGTCGAGGGACGAACTCAGATTGCAGGATTATGACTTGGGTTGGTTTGAGCCAGGGAGGCATGAGCTGCAGTTGGTGGTGACGCAAACCAAGGGTTGGTATTGCCTACGAGACATTGCACTAGAATTTGTTGATTCACCGAGCGGCTAGCAGGACCTAGTAGCCTACACGTCCTACTGCTGTAAATTGTTTTACTAACCACAAGAGCCACATTTTTTGAAACACCTCCCGCAAACATTTTTGGCGTCTTGAAACGGCACTCTATCTGAGTCTCAGTTTGTTCGTCTTGATTAGGTTGAGCCCGTGAAGCATCGAGAAGTTGCGCCACAAAAGGGTGTACTGTCGCTCTTCTCATTGCTTGACCTGCTAGGTAACCAACAAAGACATTTCATTCAGGTGTTTCAGAGTTGTACAATTCAGACAAGAGCAATGGCAAGTGATAATCACGAAAGCAACTGGCACCAACGCATGTAAGTCACAAAGCAGCAAATTCAGAGGGAACCCACGATATATCAGTTTTCGATTTTAGCTTCATCCCCTTCTTTTGAAGCAACGTCTTCCCCTGGAGCCACGAACAACGTCGCAAGCCAGTCCTATAGGATAAAATTCAGGTATGGGAAATGCTAAACGAAGGAGCGTACAAAAAAATCTTTGAGGGCACTTTTATCCTGCTCAGCCTTTGCAGGATCAACAATTTGAGGTTGAGGGGGAGGAACGTTTCGAGAAGTTTCGCTGCGTCTGCTAGGAGGACTTGTAGCGGTCTATGAGGAAGTAAGTCAGCTGTTGTATGCACAAACAAATTTTGTTTCACCAAGACTTCATCGTATGCCGGGACACTCTAACAAGTAAATGAGAGCGAGAAGTAGTCAAAAATGAGACGAACATCATCGCAGAAAAACCGAGGATGAGATGTATACCTGCAATACGGCGTGTATCTCGCTAAATGACTCTCTTTATATTCTGGGAGCCGCAATTGGGATTGCTCGCCAAGATCAATACCAAGGGCTTGATCGTATGTCAGGAAAAAGGGACGAGAGTGCGAAGTTTGGTTCATGACGATGTGGAATGAGTACAAGGAAGAGACGAATAGAGTTTGGTCTCATTTACCAGGAAGGTGGGCCTTGTGGCTTTTCTCGCCGTCAGTCCGAACATAATAAGACACCTCTGATCTCTACCGGACCATCGTGTCGCCGCAACTTTTACTACCCACATCGTTGATAGTCTATGTCTTGGGTTTGTTGTCTTGCAACAGAGACCAAACGATCAAGGTGACGAACCCGCTTCGCAGATGCAATGAGCGTTCAAGTGCCTATCCCCAGCGCAACCTCATCAAGTAAGGCCTACAACAACGGGCGATTCTGCTTCCACGGAGGCATTTCGTCAGCAGTCCTTTCCTGGCCTCTTCAAGGCGCCTTGCAGGCTTTCGACGTGTTCTCAGGTCAAATCGTTTTCCGTAGCTTTCTTTATAGGCCACATTCGTCCCCTTATGGTCCCACAACTTCTCTCTACAACACCTAGCATGGAACGCCTATCCACCTTACTGTCACGCAGTCAGTCACATCACATCTGATAAGTGAGTCAGTCGCATTCTTGCAAAATACCATCATGATGACAAATAGAATTCAGCCACAGAACTTGTCTGAGAGTGAGATCCCAAGACAAGACATGTCAAGGCCAGGTTGTGACCAAGGTCGACAATCGAGCTGTGGTAGCCGCCCGAGAAGCGTAGCTACTGGGTGCTCGTGAGCTTCCTCGAGATCAAACGCCACAGGACAGGAAGGGCATGAACAAAACTTACCAGCACAATTCGGGATGCGCAGAAATGACCGCTGGCAATAGACAGTCGGTGAACAGCAACCAATCATGGTGTGGACCGTCCAGTCTAGCAAAATTTCTGAACACAGAGCAATCGGGTGGGGACAATGTGCTATGGTCTTAACCAGCAAGATAGCATGGCAAATCGAATTTTGTAACCCGTCTGACAATGGTCCAAGAGGAATGTTGTGGTCAGGACACATTATTCTGGCTGTGTCGACGTCGCGGTTCACGGCAGAAGCGGAACAGAGGACAGAATTTTGATGTCGATGTCAGATGATGATGCAAGACCAGGCATTGCTGATACACGGTTTGGCCTGCGTCAGCAAATACCAAACTATTCACTGATAATGAGGCTCAAAGGAAAAACCATCCAACGTCGTGAGTACCGTATTGTCGGACAAATTTTTGTGTCGCATACGAAGAGATAATGGTCCGAAACAATTCGGCTTGGGGCGCGAAGGCCAGCTGCTACAACTGAGCTCGTTTTGTGATTTTAGCGAGGTCATAGTGGTCACCGGCAACTGTCGGAGTTTGGTCCTCTTCAACCGTCACGACAAAGGCACCTCACAAAACTTCGCCATACTATTGGTGCATGGGATTCGCCTTGAAAATGGCCAAATTATTGCCAAACCTTCAACGTCCAACGTTCCTCAGACCTCAGACCTCAGATCTCAGACCTCGGAGTTAACAGGTTATCTGGTTCGTTAACTTATGTTTATTGTTCAGGCTCTTGCCTTGAGCGCATCAATCTTCTGAGCCACACACGACACGAGAAACTGGAAAGCATTCAGAACCAGTTCGATCATTGCGATGCATGTGGATGTTGTTTATACGTGATTTGCCAATTCCCCCCTTTTCATTGTCATTGGCTTGCAAGCAATTGCAAGGTTGAACGTTTGAACATTCAGTGGACCTCGAACGATCTCGTATAGTTATTATAATTGTCGTTGAAAAATTTCCAGCTCTTACAATTGCAGATATGGCATCTACTACATGTCCAAATTGCGGTCATTCACCACTGGCCGAAGTATCGGTCTCATATCCAGATAATTTCAACGCTCTCCTCACATCGAATCACCCACCCTCGATGGCAGAGGAAACCCAATTAAAAAGCCTGCGCATAATTGCTGCAAACGAGGTCGAAGCCCTCCACGCCGAGATTGCCCACACCCAAGCTAAGCTGGACGATTTAAAGCGACGCTGTGCCATCAAAAAGAAGGAGGTGGCAGACTATACCATCATTCTCAGTCCTGCACGGCACCTACCTTTTGATCTCCTTTCCGAGATATTCATATGGTCCATCGACTATGATATCATGAAAGACAGCGACTCGGACTATGTCGACCCGAAAGTAGACGAAGTCAGGGTCAGTAGCCTTGATCCAGCTGGTCAGCACTGGATTATTTCGAGCGTATGCCGCTCTTGGAGATCTACTGTTTTGTCCCTTTCCTGCATGTGGTCGACTATCAGTATCACAACGCTCGACCTAACCAATTATTCCGCTCCTCGCCTCTTTAGACTGGCTATTCAGCTCGCCCGTGCTGGACCCTCTCCGTTGTCTGTTTCCATTTGCACCACTTCAGAGAGGGGAGATCTGCGTACCAATGCTATTCTGCAGCTACTCCTCTCATCGTGCAATCGATGGAGAAAGTTATACGCGCGTTTACCGGCCAGATACATCGATGTGCTATCAGCTATACACCTACCGTTGTTGAATCACTTGTACATTGCAGCTTATGGGTGGCTTAGCGAACGGCACGCCAGCAAGCTGTTGACCATGTCCAAATGCTGCCCTTCTCTCCGAACATTGGAGGGTTTACCTGGCCAACTTTGTCTCATCTCCTTGCCGTGGACGCAGATTGAGGTCTGCAAGTCTGTTAATTTCGAAGGTACTCTCTCAGAGTATCTCGATCTTCTATCCCTTTTGCCTAACCTGCGTCATTGTCACGTTCTACGTAACGACTTGTACTTCAATCCGGACCACCTCGGTCGTGCAGTTGTCCTTTACCAACTCGAACATCTTTCATTAACAGAGTATCGACTGAAAAAGGAGAATCCCATGTTCCACTATCTGACTCTTCCTTCCTTGACTAAACTCACGCTTGCCCTAATGACATCTCATCCTGACCGGTTGAAGGAAGAGATAGTTGCCCTAGTTGCATGTCTTGGGCGTTCACAATGCTCCCTAGCAACACTTGAGCTGTCGGAGGCACACTCTTACTTGGAAGATGACCACTGTCTTAGCATTTTAGCAGCGACTCCATCCCTCAAAGTGTTGATCCTCAACCGTAAAACTAAAAACTTGCTGGAAAATATTATCAACATGCCTACCCTTGTTCCATTGCTAGAATCCCTCGAGCTGCATCATGCTGCATATCCTTCGGCAAAACTTGAAGTCGACAGATTGAAAGTGGCTCGTCCCAGTCTCCGAGTCTCAATCTGTTAGCAATATTTGCTCACACGATATCTGCATCGAGCGGTACATCTGTTCGATCGGACTTGCTGGTCTGGGGAGCATTCTTTGGTGACAATCGAGAGGCGGAGTCCGCATTTTAGATTGGGCTCTAACGTTCGTTGGACAGTCATAGAGAGCTTGGCATTATTGCGTCGATGGAATGTGGATTAAGACAATGCTTGTAAAGGAAATTAACACACAAGCTTCAGCTCGTAATTCCAAGAGAGCGGAGGTGATACTCGCCTCATACAGGTATCAGAAATAACCTCCAGTCGGCAGCTGTCAAGTTGGATCCTTGTTGGATCCGATTCGGCGTCTAATTTCTGGAGGCTAAATTTGGCAAGAAGGGCTTTTAAAAGGAAGCTATAAAACAAATGGATAACAACTCACCCTTGCCGTCACATATCGTGGCCAACTCCAGTAGAATGTCTGCGGAGAACCAAGTTCGAGTCAACTATGCATGCGCCAGAGATGACGAACAATTTATACAAGCTCCAGAGGCCGCGCACAGGATATATCGGATTTACAGAATCATCAGAAAATGACGTTGGTATGATGTCGAAGAGGTCAAAGAGGCTCTGTTGGAGATATTAGAAGGGAAAGAGGAAGACGTGTGGCTTTGGGTGAATGGAGATGAGGCAGCACTGCCAGGAAATACGCTTCCATATGCACTGGCAGCCAAAGCTCTTCAGAGGCGACAAGAAGCCTTCGAACGCTTCGAGAGTCGAGAATTGGCGGAAATGCGACAAAGAGTGCAGTCAGTGAGTGCTGTGGTTCGATTGGCAGCAATCACATGGCTTGTTCTTACATTCAAAGCTATGAAGAAGCTGGAGAGCGAGCATGGAATGATGGACAGAGAACAATGGGATTTATCCGGGCTGATATGGAGATGGTGGTGGAAATTGAGAGGCGTACGCGATCAGCTACCAGAAGCATCAGCCGAGAGGTTTAAGGAGTTCGAGCGGGCAATGCAGAAGCAAGGCCACACTTGCCATGCCGAACTCCGTTCATATTATGTTGAACAACAAAGGGTTCGTCATTGGCTTCATGTCCAATCTAAGCTCTTTCCCGAGCGTGCTGGTGCGCCAGTGACTCATGGCTCGGGATAACGACGGCAATATACAATGCAAAGCATGTTGCAACTAGTAGGTATTTCTGAATTTGCAAGCGATGTTGACATTCCTCTCAGTGCCGGCCAACATTACTCTGACTGCCAAAAGATCTTCAATGAACCTTCTCCATACTATGCTTTTCTGACAAGTGTTCATGATCACTGGAAGTACCCGAAACCGTCTTTCATCCTGCATTGTCGTTCCATGAGGATTACAAAAAACTGACGAGTGCGGGCCGCCGACTTTTCCAAACATTCCAGTCCGAACTCAAGCAGCCTGAAGTTTTAAATACCCGGTATGCGCGATGGATAAACTCATACCCACTTTCTTGGCACTGGACACTCTCCAGACATTCCTCTAAAACTTGGAAGCTCGTTGACTCGATGCTAGTTTCAAGTTTATCCTCCAGAAGCGAGACTACTCCAGACTTTGGAACATGGCTTGCGGCTGTTATTTGGACAGCGTGCATTTGGCATGACCAGTCACGGACGGTTACGGAAAGTGTCGCTCTTCTGAACCGCCGTTTGAATGCCACGATCGAAAGGCTCGGTTCAACGCCAACTCTTCTTCATCCGCCACAAACTGACGCCGTCGAAAATTTTCGACGCAAGATCAAGAACTCCTCACATACCTGCTGGGACGATCAAGACCCCGGGTGGTATGCATCCGCCGTTTCCTATCTAAACGACGATGGCGACCCCAAGTTTGTCCCGTGTGACACCTGGCCTACAACATGCAAGGAATGTATCCTCGTCAAACATGTTCGTCAGTTCACCAACGGTCACTAGATTTCGATGTGGCAATTTATGGGTGATGTGCGTTATGGGGATGTGCCGGATGTGTGATGTGTCCGGCAGGAATCATTCCAGTATCACTAAAGTCTGTTAGTTGTCTGTCCAAATACATACTTTTGACCTTTCCGTCAATACCATCAGCTCAATGTCCTTCTGTCCGCTTGCCCTCGCCAGTTGTGTGCACTTGCACATCACACACATCCGTTCTAAGCACATGCCGCACATTGCCGCACCTTGCCGACGTTTTTCAGTGCACATCTCACATCGGCCGAGCACATCACCGCACATCACCGCACATCTCCGCACATTACACATCACAAATGTCTATTGCATAGTGTAAGCGTTACCATCCCATCCACACCTTTGAAGCGTCACTCTCCGAGCAATTCTAACCGGATCGTGAGTACGATAATTCATTGCCATTTATCACCAGCCCACGCATTCCGACCATTCGAGCACTTGACGAAGCGAAACAGGCACGGTAAGCGTCTCGACGCAATCTTTCCTCTGCCCCATCAGATGTCTCTCTCTGCTCATACCATCATCAACGCGTGAAAGATGCAGAGGGCTATTGATCGTGAAATGGCCTGGGCTGTCGTTTCCAGAGTCCCCGAAGACTGGGCCGCCTGAGTAAGGAATAGGTCTCAAAGTTGAGTGAATGCACTTACGAACGATGGAGTAGTTACTGCCTCCGACCACGTTGCGTACAAGGATGTCAGTGCAATCTAGCACATTGAGCAAACGCGAGGACCAAACGGTGGTCAACTCCACTGGGTTTGAAAGCGACACAATCGTCTCTGTTGGAGAACACAGAGTTGGTGATCGCCACAGAGTCAGATCGGTAGGTGTCCCATCCTGTCAATTGTCAATGGTTTCGTGGCGCTATAGTGAGATCGACATACCATTGGTGTGGAACTCCCAGCAGGTGCATTGAGATTCATCCAATCCAACACGACATTGTTCCAACTGTCGACCTGCGCGCCATTGTGGATAAAATCATCACCTGGAGCGAACATACGATATTGAACCATTAGGGTATAGGATGATAGGTCGGATAGAGTGAGACCCAAACGCCTCATATTAGTAGCAGTCAGAGTAGGCGATTACGCACCGATTCTGCACCGATTCTGCTGTCGATTATGAGTCGATTCCAGAAGCAGAATTGGGTCATAATTGACATGTGCTCTGACCGCCCCTGGTTCTGATTCCGACGATTCTGTAGGCCAATTATGTCAAGCACGTGCACTAGATAGATTACTACAGTATTATATAAATAGAATATGCTGGGTACTCGAGAATCGTGGAAAGAATCAAGCCAAGTCAGAATCGACAGAATCGTCGATTCGCCTCTGGAGTCGATTCGCCGATTATGACGATTATGACAGAATCGTGTCATAATCGGCTTCAGAATCGACATCAGAATCGGCCATAATCGGCCACTCTGACTGCTACTATTGTGCTATATCCAAAGTAGCAGGAAGGAAGAGAGCAGCTTACAGCTCCGTTTCCGTCAATAGTGCTGCCACCAGCAACGGTGATATTCGTTCCTCTGCTTTGCCAATATGAAACCATGTCCTCTAGGGCTCATATGAGCAAGGCTGAACCAATTCAATCACCAGGACTTACGGAAGGCAATGTTGAAGGCGAGTTTTTGTGTGTTTTCCTGCAGTAGCGGACATCCGAGTTGTTCTAGAGCAACACCAATGTTCACATTGGACTCACTCACCGTTCTCGAGCATCGCTCGTTTCGCAGATGCTCAGCGCTCTTGAGACAGTAAATACGAAGCTGCTGGTGAGGACACGACACATACCTGTGAGAACATTCTTTACTCCATCCAGGCTTCCAATTTTCTTGCATTCAACTCTCTTTCCTGACCACTCCCTCCACCTCCCAGCCCACAGTCAATGATTTCTCAGTCCTCTGCACTCCTCTTCCTGTCTTTACAGACTCTGGGACCCCTCCTTCCGCTTGCTATCCATACACAGAACCACTGCGACTGGTCCTTCTCATCGCCGATGCTGATGCCGCTCAGACGGTCCCAGTTTCATCTACATCTTTCAAGTTATGGATGGAACCAGTCACCTGCTTTTCAAGGTTGGCCACACCAACCACATCGCCCGGCATCGCTGCGAATGGTGCCGCCAGTGTATCCCTATCAAGCACAAGTGGTGTTGCCGTAGTTTCCCTACTCTATTAGCTCATCAACATGGTATGTGAACTCCTTTGTGAATCTTACCTTCCTCATTATTTGTAGAACAACTCACTCACCAAGCGCTGCTAGCCAACGGATTTCGCCATATGCATGAGCTCTGTTCTGGGGTCAGATGTGTGTACTTTTTTTTCCCTGCTCCCTCGAACCCATTTATCAAAGGTCCTACTTACCACTGAGAAATTTTTGAGTATTTGGGCAACGCGGATGCATGGGAGGTTACACAAAAAATCTACTGTATAATTGAACACGTAAGATACAAATTGAACAAATAAAGACTGTCAGTGCATTAGCGAATGTCACAGTGACATGCATACTTACCTCAATAATGAATGTTCGCTTTCGGTGCCTACTACTCCAAATTATTCAATTGATACCTGAGAAACAAAGTGGGACTTACCAATCATACAAGTCCCCGAGGCAAGATCGGGGGCTGACTGAAAGTATCAAAAAAAATCTGGCAATATAGCGAGGCCACCATGCTCTCCAAACACTCGGCTGCAGGGACTTTGACTCCGTCTTTCCATGCACACATCAATTCATGGAGCGATCGCAGTCTTTCTGAACGTGTCTCGATATCCTCACTGATGAGGCCCGTACCGACCTTAGCAACACTCACCCTGAAAATTGATTCCTGTTCATTGCCCACCGCCTGCAAGATCTCCATCAGCCTCTCCTTGCCAGTTTGCCGAACGTCCAACGCGGACAATTCATAACAGAAGTTCAGCTCGCAGAGCTCCCAGAGGACCTCTTTAACCAACGCTGCGTCTGCACCCGAGTCTGCTGTCCATTCCTTGCTGTTCCATTGCAGCTTCTTCTCACCCCCCTCATCCGCTGTCATTGTGTCTTCCAACACACTTTCTAGCAGCCTGTCTACCACCTCCCGACTCGCACTCGTCTGTGTGTCTGTCCCTTTCTTCATACTGTCGACGTTCAATAGCATCCGCCATTGCTTCACGGCAATCGGTTCGCCACCCAGTTGAGGACGAACCATAAATGCTGCTCGATTCTTGAGCCAGGTGACCAGATATTGTGTTCGCCGCTTGGAAGACGCCACACCAATGAATAATCCGGGGTCAGGATACATAGTGGAAGTGCACAAACCGGGAGGGTCTGCTGGAGGATTGCTGTGGTCAATACTGGCCAGTGCCTCTGCCCAGCATTTCGTTGTTTGAGGCCAAAACAGATGAGAGGGCTCCGAGAACTTGTCCCGTCGCTCAGTTGCCTCTCTGCCCTTTTTCTCATCTATCACATCAATTCAGTCGGGTCAGAACCAATGGCACCAGTACTTACAAGGTTTGTGGCGCTTCCTTTGAAGTCCCTCAGTCGACTTCCTGACCGGCACTACCTTCGGAGTGGTGGTATTGACGTAGGGGGTAGTGAACATAGAGCTAGCCCTGTAGTACTTCCAGATGCTAACAAATTTTTCTGGATCATCAGCCCTTCCCTCGAACAATGTCCGGCTCCTCCTAGCCGGAACTAACGACATTTGCCCAAGCAGGGACCATAGTGAGCACAGTTCGTCCACACGAGCCTTGGCCACTTCCTCAAACGGTTGAATCAACCAAAAAGGGATTCCTGCTTTGTGATACAGCTCCGCCAGGTTCAGATCCCGCACCAGAGCCCCAACCACCGGAAGTACTCCCTGCCAGCGGGTGGCAACTCGACCATCGAAGACCGGCTTGAATTCCTCCAAGTACCGTAGCGCTGCTAACAGCTCAAGAAACGCTCGCTGCAATTCTGAAATTGTCCATCGCAACTGGTTCTGGGTGAACGACAGACTTTTGAGATGAGAAAGGCATTTCTCGAGGGAGAGTTGGCAGCTGCCAACCACCTGGTTTTGACTCGTCACTGGCGCGGCAGTTTCCACCCTTCGCAAGAGGTTGTGAGCCCCAGTTTTGAAACGATCGTACACCTTCAGACTGAGTTTGTAAAGCAGTCCCGTCCAGTCTGAGGGATCTGCGTGCAGGTCACATCGATCAGGCTGATACCACCAGATCGGTTCAACAGTGTGGTCTTTTTGAGTCGGAATGAGAGGATAGTGACAATTCGTGGCCAGGTAGGGCTGTGGCCAGAGCAGGGGGTCATTGGGCCCGAAGTAATAGTCTTCTTGCAGACACATTTGTATGGAACCTAGTGGAATTTCTGGAATCCACTCCTGATTGGGGGTAGTGACGAAGTGGTGGCCTTCAGCCAACACAGCACCCACACCACCGTCGTACGCAGTAAGAGCATCGGACGATTCTGATCGAAAGGTTGGGTCAGGCTCTGCATTACCATGATAAATGTAAACGTACCACGGCTGCGATGCAATAGCAATTTGGGATCTGCTGCCAGTTCAGCCGCACTTTTCAGTAGAGATCGTTGAAACATTGCTACCAGATGGTGGCGTCAGGCAACGATGGTTGTCAGAGGGGAGCTGAGGGGAGGGGAATGAAGCACAGAGAACCGAGGCATGAAGCAAAGGTTGTGTGAGGATGAGTGAGCAAGACTCACAGTAATGCTCAGCACGGTCTCCAATGGATAGAATGGATAGCTCGTTGATGTGATGTTGTCACTTTCAACCAGTAGTGGAAATTTTAAACTCGGTACGAGGGAGAGGATGATGCAGAGAGAACCCCAGCACGAAGCAAAGGTCCAGAGCGAGACTCGAAGTGATGCTCTGAGCAGAACACGAAGTAATGCTCAACAATCTCTGACAGAGGAATGGTTGAGATGCAGTGCGGCCTGCAAGAAATGGTCAGTGTGCTTGTTGTCTCAGACGGGGACCACTTACCGGTAATGCTGATGATGAAAGTACTATGTTTGGTCTTGTTGTTTTTGAGGCACATACTTGCTGATCGCACTTAACATTTGCTTCCGTCTGGTGGTTTATACCCATCATATGGTTGCAAACAACCTCTGCATCCTCCGTATCATCGCATAACCTAACCCGCAGACAAGGGGGAGCTGTCGACTCACCTGGGCAGTCTGTAGTGGTTTGTTTGTGCTGCTGTCAGCACAAACTGAAGTGTGACTTTGGTCGCTCTTCGCCGCCTCCCACATCCTTGAGCTTACTTTGAGTCTGCTCTCGGTCTGCCGCCGCTCTTGCTTCGTGCCTGAGCTCTGGTACCACAGTGGAATGTGCTTCGTGCTGCCACACTCGATTGCAATGACGGCGTAATCCCCACTCCGTCCATACGATGTTGGGTGGCTGAAGAAACACCAGACCTGACCACTGGACGGCGTAATCCCTGCTCCGTCCATACGATGTCAGGTGGCTGAAGATTGGCATAGATCAGAGCCCTCCATCCTCGAGCTTACTTCGAGTTTGCTCTCTATGTTCGTCCACTCTTGCTTTGTGCCTGAGCTCTGGTCCTTCCCAGCTCATACCCTCACGCCGGTGTTGATGCACTCCTCTTATTCTCTGGTACGTTCTCACTCCTTTCGTATGGACCACACTGAAAAAAACAAGGCTGGCATTACACTTTGTGTGAATCACCTTCATGCTACCGATTTCAGCCTACTATCCTACACGCACATCCCGATGATTGATCCTGCACTGACACAGAGTTTTAGCAGGCAGGCTCCACTTCAACCATTTGCTGACATCCTCCCTCTGTGTGGGCGTACGGGTCTCCAAGCTTATAGAACCTGTGATCATCCTGGTGAATACCTCTATTGTTGCTTGGTACTTTGATTCATCATTCAGACGAGGGTTGATCCATTCCATGTCAATGGGGCATACCCACCTTACCTGTTGGTGGGCGATGATATCAATCAGGCGGGGCCAAGCAGAGACAGAGGACCATGGTATCTTCAGCAGCCTCAGTGCCGGTAACCCCAAGTTGTCACCAAACCCAAATACAGGACCATAGGTCTGCATCTGCAACATCAAAAGGAGTGGTGCAGACCAAAGGCCAGCCGCGGGAGCTCTCTTGACTTCTTACCACGTGGTACCAACAACAGGACGCGCAAAAATCCTGTATAACCACTGAAAAGAAGCATTAGCTAGTATTCTAAATAACAAGAATCGTGCCTTTATACATACAAGACGCTCCATGGCCAATATGAGCAGGAAAAGCGACACCAATACGCCCGGAGACGGCGTCAGCAAAACTCGAACCACAACCATGCCCACGCCAACACCCACACCAACCAACAAGAATGGATACAAAGACGACATGACTCTGCAAGAAGCCCGCGCCTTCCTCAACGGAAAGGAATACCTTGGAGCGAATGACCACGCCAGCGCCACCACCATAGGCGTCATTCTCCGTCAAATCCTCACGGTGACCAGAAAGGACACCAGATTCCACGTTGATCTGAAACAAACCTTACTCGCTGTGGCGGTGGTAGCCGAAAGCATCAACACAACGCAAATGTTGGAAGCATCCATACGCACTCTCAACACAATCGTATCGAAAGGCGATGAGAGGATGGAGGAAGTCAAGGATAAAGTGACCGAGCGGATTGAAACACAGATGAGTGTAGTGGCGGAAGAAGTACGCAAAGAAATACGAGAGGAGATTATAGACTTCAGAACGTGGTTTGACGATAAGTGCCGCGATCTAGCAAGAGGGGCTCTCTCCTCTGCAACTGATGCCATGAAAGCAGGTCCCGACTCACCTAGATCCCCGACGCTCCACGACTTCAGCCACCTGGACACGTACGCAGCAGCAGTAGCCAAACACCTAGCCCGACCGATACATGACGAGGTCATCACCAAGGGGGACATGCAGGCAAACCAGATCATAATGGCAAAAGCCTCAGATTCGGAACAAGACCCTTTCGACGGTCTATCGGAAGGGGATATCATAGGTAAAGTGTCTTCAGCAGTAGATTCCCTAGGCTTCGAGATCCCGCTACCCCCGACGCACTTCCAAATAGTAGCGGTGAAGAGGCTCGCCAAGGGATCCGTTCTACTGACAGCAAACGATACAACATCTGGAGAATGGCTGCGGCAACCGGAGGTACTCGCGGCCCTAGACCAGCAACTAGGGACAACATCTCAAGCAAACTGTTTCTACATCCTGGTGGAAAACGTACCCTTCAGCTTTGAGGTAACTGAAACAGCTGAGGCGCAGCAACTCGAGTTCTCCAATGGACTACCTAGGAATGCTATACGCACGATACGATGGGCAAAGCTGGAACGGTTCCGTCGACCAGGTCAACAAAACGGACACATCCAAGTCGGCATGCAAAGCAGAGTGGATGCTAACAAATTACTCCAGAACCGCGTGTTGCTCACAGGACTATCTTTACGAGCCCGCAAAGTCACACACCTGCCCCACAAATGCAACAAATGCTCGGAATTCGGACACCATCAAGCCAAGGACTGCAAAGCCAAATGCAACGTCTGCTCCAGGTGCAGCCAAGACCACCAAACCTCAGACTGCACTGTAAATGACCCCGCCTCTTTCCAATGCCCGAATTGTCATCAGCAAGGTCACAAGGCCGCCGACCCCAATTGTCCAGTCTACATCCAACAAGTCAAAGACCTGAGAAGACGATTCCCGGCGGACAACTACGTTTTATTCCCAACAGACCAACCGGACACTTGGACTCGCCATGGAGCGACGGATCACAACACCGCACACAACACAACTCCGGCGGAGACAGAGTATAACAGGCACCCGCCTCCAGCCGAACAACACAGCACCCACAGAAACACGAGATGGCCTCCTCCACCACCATCACGACCGACCAACCTCTGGCTAACCACCAAGCAAATAGGAAGCAACGACACAAATACACCACGAAACACACAGACCATGCGCCAACAAACTCTTCACCAAGCGTACAGCGGGAGAACCAACAACACACAGCAACCTGGCAACGATGCAATCCCCACCCAACAAACTTCCAACGAAACCCAAACTCAACATCACAATGGAACAAACAATGCCTAGAGACACGACAAACACAGACGAACAACGCGATGCCAACCGACTTCTACGATTACGATTTCAAAACGTTAACAAGTCCCTCGAATGCATGAACGACATTCTCAACTACCGACCAACTGATGACATCATTGCATTTCAAGAACCATACATCGACTACCTTAACAACTCCAGGGCGACACCTTATTGGATCACCGTATACCCCTCAACACATCCCACAGAACCTAGAAAGACACGCAGCTATATGTTAGTAAGCAAAATGTTAAACACCGATGCATGGACCCAGCTCGACATACCGCATCCGGACATCACAGCGATATCACTGACGTGCCCCCTTGGTACCCTCCGGATCTTCAACCTCTACAACAACTGCGATAACGACGCCACCACAACCTCGCTACAACGATTCCTAGAAGACAACCCTCACAGCTCCTACGGCATCCAACCCATACTCGACGTTTGGGCCGGGGATTTCAACCGCCACCACATAACATGGGAACTTCCTGCCAACACCCACCTAATCAACAATGACAAGGCCCACCACCTGCTCACTATGATTGATATATTCCAAATGGAAATGGCCCTACCATCCGCCCTGCCCACACTGGAGGCCCTTAACACCAAGAACCTTACCCGACCGGACAACGTATTTGTCAGCCGAAATCTGCTACCTCAAGTCATGTCTTGCAAAACCTGTCCAGAACTCCGTCCCCCCAGGACGGATCACTTCCCTATGCTCCTAGAAATTGACGTTGACATTAGCAGGTCATGGTTCGTTCCGAAACGCAACTACAGGGATGTCAACTGGGAAGAACTACGGGACACGCTCAAGGAGAGGTTGGCAACCATTTTGCCCCCCATGGAGATCACCTCCACACAATGCTTCGACCAGAGACTCGCTGAACTAACCAACCTCATACACGGCATTGAAGAAGAACACGTTCCTATGACAAAGGACACCCCATTTCGGAATCGATGGTGGACTCCAGCCTTAAAAGACGAACACACGAAAGTACGCCAGCTAGCAAAACGCTCATGGCGACTAAGAGGTTGGCCAAATGACCCCATCCATCAAGAATACAAGACCGCGAGGAACAGATATGGGGATTCCATCAAGCAACAAAAGGCAACTTTTTGGATGGACTGGCTCGAGGGTACGGTCAGCGACGGAGCAGACATGTGGCAAGCAAGCAAGATGGTCATGAAAAGTCCCAGCGATGGAGGCCGAGCCAGGATTCCAGCACTTACTTTCACAGATGACTCAGGACGCAAAGCAAAAGCCTCTACCAACTCCGAAAAAGCAAAAATCTTCCACAAGGCCTTCTTTCCCCCTCCCCCTCACCATTCCAACACCCCACCGGACCCCACCTACCCCGAACCTGCATGGACTTTTCAAGCAATAACCGACCAACAAGTGGAGAGAGTATTTCACTCAATGAAACCGCACAAGGTGACTTTTGACGGGTCCCTACATAACGATTTCATGCGACACACCAGTGACCTCATCGCCCCATTCTATGCCCCCCTCTACCGTGCTACCTTCACATTGGAATACTACCCAGATGGCTGGAAAGAAACAGAAACCATTGTATTGCGCAAACCTGGGAAAACCGACTACCATGACCCGAACTCCTGGCACCCAATAGTGCTGTCGAAAGGAGAAGCTCGAGCCCTCAACAAATGCATCGTGGAGGACCTTTCGTGGGGGTGCGAATCCCGACAACTGCTACCAACGGAACATTACGGAGGCCGCCCAGGAAGACGAGCCATCGACACTATAATGGCGATGGTCGCAGAAGTGAAAAACGCATGGCGGAACGGAAAGGTTGCCACAGCAGTTTTCCTGGACGTGAAAGGTGCGTACCCAAGTACGGATGTAGAGATGCTGCGGCACGAGTTGCGGCTGGTCGGAATCCCCACCCAGTACACTGAATGGCTCCAAAGGAGAATGGCGGGAAGAACAACGACCATATCCTTTGACGGACACCAATCCACAGTTCTCGATGTTGAGAATGGACTCGATCAGGGTGACCCAGCGTCGGGGATTCTGTACAGCATATACAATGCCGGACTAGCACGAAATCTCAAGCCCAAGCAAGGGGAACACGGCTTCCTGTACATTGATGACAACACTGTCCTAGCAGTCGGCCACAACTTCAAGGATACGCACAGCAAATGCATTGACATACTACAACGCGAAGACGGACCTTTCCACTGGGCAGCAAGTCACAATTGCGAATACTCTATCCCCAAATTCCAAGCCCTCGACCTGATTCGACCAAATGCAGGAGACGATAGAAGGAACGGCAAGGGAGAAGACATCAGGGTAACACTCAACAACAAGACTCACAGACTACAACCCAAGCCGGTGGCAAAGTGGTTGGGGCTTTTGGTGGACGAACAACTACGATGGAAAGCACAGATCGAGGTGATGAAAGATCGAGGGAATGATTGGATCAACAAGTTCCGAAGAATCGCCAAAGTCACAGGAGGGACCACCGGCAATCGCATGCGCAACTTTTACCAAGCCATTGCACTACCCAAGATGCTGTATGGCGCTGAGATTTTCGCTGCCCCAGAAACCACCACAACAGACAAGAAACAACAACAACGGCATCGACCTCCCAAAGGAGCAGTTATTCGAGCACTCAACACTATTCAAAGGAAAGCCGCTATCATCATTACAGGAGCCATGAGAACGACAGCAGCCGACACCTTAGACATACACGCCAACTTACGACCAGCATCACATCACCTCGACTTACTATTCACCAAATCCGCAATACGTCTTGCTACACTCCCATCCACCCATCCACTACATAGACACGTCAAACACGCCACCACACACTGCATAAAACATCACCGATACACAGTAATCGATTTGATACAAGAACACAAAGTAAACTACAAGAAAACAGAAACTATACAAACAACACGACAAAGCACAAAATGGAAATACGACGGTAGATACAAAATCGCAGAAACAGCAGAAGAGGCAATAGAAGACGAAAAAACAGACAACGCACACATCAAAGTTTACACAGATGGATCGGGAATAGAGGGACAAGTAGGCGCGGCAGCGGTGATGTATGTAGGAGGCCGAGAGAAAGAGACAAGACGACACCGACTAGGAACACTCAAAAAGCATGAAGTGTATGATGGCGAAGGAATAGGACTAGTTCTGGCAATGGCAACGATAGGGAACTATAAGGAAGTTGAAGGGGAAACGTCAATCTACACAGACAACGAGTCAGCCATCAAAGCAGTCCCCATGCGCACACCTGCACCCTCGCACAACATATGGGACGCCTTTCATGTGGAATACCGTCGAGCGAAGAAGAAACACCCCACAATGCAGTTGACCATTCGGTGGATCCCAGCACATGCAAAAGTGGAAGGCAACGAACACGCGGATCAGGAAGCGAAGAAGGCAGCGAGAGGAGACACCAATACCCAGGGAATGGCACACGTACCACGGATACTCTGACACTGCATCCCATACAACCCCGTTTCACTCTTTAAAACAAAGCGCGACTTGACGATGAAGAAGGCTTTGCAGAATTGGCAGCGATCAAAACGGCGAAGGAGGCTATTGGAAACAGCAGTGGGTACAGACCCAGGAGCGTACCAAAAGTTGATCAAAGACTTGTGTCGAGTCCACACCAGCCTCCTGATGCAACTACGCACAGGACACGCTCCATTACAGCAGCACTTACACCGCATCAAAGTGGAAGATTCTCCGGTATGCCCGAGCTGTAACCAGCGCAACAAAACCGTCCAACATTACCTGCTGCACTGTCCGACATACGAACCGCAGCGACAACGGCTGTTCTACGCAATAGGTCCAGACGCCAGAAACCTACAAAGGCTCTTGTCCACCCGCAGGCATTTACCGGCCTTATTCGAGTTCTTACGGACATCCCAACGTTTCCAACGCACATTCGGACATATACCGGACGTCGAATTATCGGAAGATAAAAAACATTGATTACTGCACATACAACAACGCAATCTAGCCACCCAACCTAAACTGCCGAACTTGCCCGCATCCTCGCTTGGAAGAAGCCTTTGAAAACAGGCCACCTGGTGCAACCATAGCCGCAGCACCCCGGCCTCTGTCTGTTGATTAGAACACAAGAACACTGTCGACCTGTAGAGCATTCACCCATAGTTAGCACAAAGTGTACATAGGTACAACCTCTAGCACTATAAACGAGACTCCAAAAAAAAAAAAAAAAAAAAGGCCAGCCGCAGAGTCTGATTCGCCTGACAGTAATGAGCGTGATGTGAGTATCTTTCGGATGCTCACTGTTTTCCTTCATGTTGCCTATGCACAGTTGTTCCAATGTACCTGCGCACTGAGGCCACCAGCAAGTGGTGCAACAACATTACCCCATTGCGGCCATTCCAATACAGCACCTCCAGCTCAATATACGTGAGGTGAAAGTGCATACATCCGATGTGCCAAATTCGAACTGCGTGGAGCATACGTTCGCTCACGTCTTCCGCCACCACCAGCATCTGCAGTGGAAAGGAGTACGGGGCCAAGACTCCTGCAGTTGACTGGTGAGGCCGGGGCTTGAATATGTCAATGGCCTGATTGATAATGGCCCCTGCTAGAGGATCGGTGGATTGCAGAGCCAGTGGGACGATACGCCCTCTGGGTTGCGGCCACATTCAGCTCCTGGTAGACGAGCCTATTCCATATGGGTGCGTCGTAACTGTGACCATCTGGGGACACAAGGCTAGCCAGAACAGCATGTCCTCGTCCCATTGCACAGCACTGGAGGCAAATTGCAACATCCGCACCGGTGCAAATGCTGCTTGCATCAGCGACAGGAATCTGGTGTAGGCATTCGCCCGAATGCGACCGGTTACATGCAGGTTCGCATGGATGATGAGTTCAGTCGGTTGGATCGAAGAGACGTGGACCAGATGGGACAAGGCAGTGATCTCCTCGATCCCAATGCGAAAAATGCGGAGGTGGACAATCCTGGTGTGCTGCAGTGGCAACAAAAAGAGCACATTGGCCTCCTGTGCATCCTGTTTCAACGTGTGATACTCTAGCATACGTTGGAGATCCAGCAGGATCTCCGCCATCAGGTAACGTTGGGATGCGCGAACAGTGTCCCTGCTGACAAGCGACAAACCTGTGTGCAACGTCTCACGCACAGTATACACTGAAATGACTCCCCATACATCGAGGTTCAGTTTCACGTGTGCTTTACTGTCCGACATGATGAACTTCGGTCTGTACTTTGATGAGGTGAGTGCAAAGCAGGCTGATGGGTATTACGGTGCTCACCCTTCGTCTACAGAGCTCAAACACTGGCATGTGACACATCAGCCATGACTCACACGAATTAATCACACTGGCGTACTTTGTATTGAACAGATGAAGAGTAACATCGTCCGGCTCCATACAATGTCTGAACCGCGTTCTCCAGCCACAATGCACGGTACGCATCTATCAACCATGTTCTCTGCCGTACAGGAAAGTGTCATACCTCCATTGGTGCCAATGTCGATCATAGTGATGTACCGGCTCGGCTCGGCCTGCAAGCCGCGGCTGTAGGCCGGCTTGGAGCAGCTCAGGCTTGGAAAAATTGAAGCCTGAGCCGTCAGTGACGGCCTACAGCTGGCCCAGGCCGGCTCAGGCCCAGGCCACGGCTCACCTCTTCAAAACATGCGAGAAAGTGTGAAGGTACATGATTCATTAAATTACTACATTGTCTTCGTCGTCATCAATCAAAAGCTGATCCCAACTAAACTCCGTGCTCTCCGAGTCATTATCCAGCCTTGTGTCCTCATAGTCTGGCAGCTTACCGCCGGTACCACGCTTCTTTTTCCGAGATTTTTTTGCTGTGGATGTATCAGTTGATGTACCCACAACTATAGAATGTTCTTGGGTGCCGTCATCAATAGACTCGGTGAGCGCATTTGCATTTGCATTATTATCCTGTGATTTTTTTGATTTTGTTGCTGGCGCATTATTAGCGGCACGCTGTCCCGTAGGCTCCGGAGTTGCGACATTGTCAGCATCCGTTAGTTTTATAGTAGGTTGAATAGTATGGCATGGACGTGAATCACCTGAATCCATTGCTGGTAGTATAAAAGGTTGTCAAAAAAAGTTTATTGAGCAGTCTGTACAGCCACACTTTAGATACGTAAAAATGACTCAAAAGCTGCGGCTCAGGCTGCAGCTTACGGCCCTTTGAAATTGAGGCCTGAGCCGTGAGCTGCTTGAGGCCGTCACTTAGGCCTGGCTCAGCTCAGGCCCATGTGTGTACAGCTCGGCCAGCTTGAGGGCTCAGGCCTGAGCTGGTACAACACTAGTTGATCATGGTAGCTTCCTGAAACGCCAGTGGCGATCTCCGTCTTAACCATACCCAAATGGCCAGACGACATCGACAGTCCTCCCAAGACAGCAGGGATGAGCCCCATAATGCACACACATCTCACACCAAGCGCCGACGACCATCTGAGAAGGCTCGGATGAACGAGCAACCCACAAAGAAGCAGAGAACCCGTCACCCAAACAGGCCATCATCCTCAGACGACCGTAGTGAGCACGATGAGCCTGCAAAGCTGCCTCGCAAGAAGCGCAGAACCCGCCACCAAAAGATGCAATCATCCTCGGAAGACCGTAGCGATCGCGATGAGCCTCGCAAGCACTCCAGAGCTGCTCACCACAAGTGGTGATCGATGGAAGAAGACACCAGTGGTGAGGCTCGTAAACAACACCGCTCTCATGGCAGGCGCAGATGGCGTCCATTGTGGGCGGAGGAACACTGTACTGTGGGTTTTGCACCTTATGCATACCCTTCCTATCCGCTCTATCCACCGCCACCCCCATGGCGTACAACTATCCCACTGCATATTTGAGCTACCCTTATCCATCCTATCCGTACGCACTCACCGGTACAGGAATGCCTGGGTACGAACATGTGAAGGAGCGCAAAAGCAGGAAAGCCCGGTCGGTGTCTGCGTGTAGTCTTTCCAGCCGTACGAGCTCATCAGGCTCATCCCCATCATCAACACTGTCATCAACCCCCTCACTGTCCTCCTCTGTGTCGGCGTTTCATCGCGACACCGGCCAACTGGGCGAGTCATCCCAAGGCAAGATGGTTCGTATAAGACGAGTGGAAGAATCCAACAGTCCAGTGGAGGAATCCAACAGTGAGAACCCCACTCGGATCCGATGGGATTATTGGCCTGACAGAGACTTTGAAGAGGACTTTTCTTGGTCGGACTATCATGAGACGAAGCGGCTGATGGAGAATTGGGCCAACCAGCCGTCCTGCGGAGATTGTAAAGGAACGGATGATGCCAGTGAGTGGGTCCAAGGTAAGCGTTGCATGTGCGACCATTCGTGTTTGCTGAATACAATGCTAGAAAAGTTTGCTGGATGGAAGTGCTGGGGTATTCTTACCTGCGACAACAGCAAATGCGAGGTCCTGGTGCGACCTCACACCACTCAGGAGCGCATAGACAGACAGCTGGAGAAGCGGTGCGTGTGTGGTGGCATTTTGAAGCACATTCCGTGTGGTGTTCGCACTGCGTTGTATAAGTGGAAGGAAGGAGTTCATCTTGTGCATCGCAGGACACACAATCATCTGCAATTAACCCATGTGCTTCATCTGACCCGGAAACAAGAGGAGCAGTTTGAAAAGCTGGTGTGCAACCTACCTTTACTGGGTCCTATGGGTTTGATAGTTGGGGCCCATGGACAGGGAGCAAAAGACATAGCGGAACCTCTCATCAATCCGGACCGAGTGTCATACGAGCGCAAAAAGGTGAAAGGAAAGACGGATGGGTCTGATGGCCACTCCTTTGCAACGCGATGGACTGATTTCTGTGCCGCGCATGAGGACCTTCGAGTCAGCTCTGATCTCGGCTTGGTGTCAACCATCTCGATTCATACCACCTGGATGACTACCCAACTAATCTGGGAGCCTGAGACAGAGATAATGACTCAGTATGATGAAGAACTGGCGGGAGATGCTGTCAATGGGTTCGTCAGTGATGCCGCACATAAATTCTGGCAGGATCGGGGGGCACTTCTGGTCACCACCTCCGTCTTTGCGAGACACATGCATCGGTGGGTTCCAGTAATGGTCACTTATAGCAATGGTGCCACGGCTCAGCACTATGAGCGCCACTTTCTAGCTTTGATGTATGCTATTGCTGATCGTGCCCAACAAATTAATTACAAGCTGTGATACTCCAATTTTGCTGGGGTTAGTGGCTCCAATTGGTGTGAAATTGTTGTCTGACTGGTGAGACAGATTGCGGACTTCAGTCAAGCCCAACGAGAAGGATTTATCCTGGCGTTTGTGCAGTTTTGGCAAAGTTATGATCCAACGACATCATTGACCGTGGCGGAGCTCCGGGCAGAAGCATCGAAGCTTTTGAAAGGCTGCCAGTACCATTTTTGAAGCGGTGTCAGCTGTGTGTCAAAGGCCAGTGCGATTGTTCATCCTCAGAAGCAGAAGTCCTTTGTGAGACACGCATCTGCTCTACTTCAAGTGGACACACCAGTGGCTCTGGATGATCAAGTGGCTGCTTTGCTGAAAGAATTTCCGGACATGCGTCATTTTTTCAAGTGGTGGATGAGGAAGGAAGTGGTGATGATGCTTTTCAAGGGTGCTATGGAGATCAACCCCAAACTGTGGGACTCCATTCCGAACGACACCAACGCGAGTGAATGCTCTGAAAAGGGCTTGGGAAATTGTTCGCAGTGGAAGTGGATTTGCATGGGATGTGAATCGAGAGGCAATCTCTAAGTTGGAAGAGGGTATCTTCATGCAGACAAAAGCAGCAGGGGCAGCAGGAAACAAGCAGTGGGGCCGGGACCGAGGACATATACAGGATGGATGGGATCCATATATTGAAGTACCCTCAGAATGGAGACAAGGTGGCTATAAGCGACAGGTGGCATCTGAGGACGAGGTAAGCTTTATAATGTGTGATTCCAAGAAGATGGCTGAGATTTCATCAGAATGGACCAATGTTTGTTGACCATGACTCAACACCAGAGGCAAGTCCAGGCCCAGTAGGAGTCCCAGTTGTTCAAACTCAAAGAGGTAGAGGGAAAAGGCATGGAAGACAACGAGGTAGGGGTAAACATTCTCAAGTGAGTTAGAGAATACATATAATGGTCGTTGTACAAGATATCTTCCAATGTTAATCTTGAAGTTGTATTGGCTGGAAGGTGTGAAGTGGCGATGTGCAGTTATGTGCAGCGATGTGCAGTGATGTGCAGTGATGTGCAGTGATGTGCAGTGATGTGATGGGGGTAATGTGTAGAAATGGGTCATGATGTGCCCAAAAATGTGCAGATGTGAGTGGATAATATCTGTATTATGAGTCAACTGGTCAGTGATTGTGAGGGTGGCCCCAGCTTGAAGGAGCACTTCAAAGTGAGAAGAGAGTATAGTCACTAGAAAATGTATGGTCTCCTATGTCATCACTTGACCCTTCATGGCAACTGAGGTGTATGCCAATGTATCATATATGATTTGAACACTTACATAGCACATAGTATGGATTGGACTACTACTACTCTAGGTAACTGCTTCAACTGTACAGAGGTTTGACCCTGCACTGAACTGGGTATTGATTGGACTATAACTTTAGACAACAGGACTACACATGATTATAAGGCATTTGCATGGGTATTAGGTTGATCAAAGAAGAAAACATGGATATTATTGATGTACAGTACATAGATCACAATAGGTCGACTGCACATTAACCCATATGCACATGACACATAATGCACATAATGCACATCACCCATATTGTGCCACATCAAATTACTGTACCCCGTTCACCAACGTGCTTTCCGACTCTTCGCATCCTGCTGCCGAATTTTCCACGTTTTTCGCAGCCGCGGTGAGCATACTGTGGTGTTGACGGTCTGATCATTAATAGTCCAGTAACAGGACGTGTCTGCTCCCATCCCACTACTTCCTTACTCTACTATTGATGTTGCAAATGTCTACACTCAGGCGGCACCTTCTTGTCCTGCTTCGCCTCTCGTGTCCTTCATCGAACGTCAACTTGGACGGTAAGAGCCCATCTCTGGTGTTCTCGCTGCTCAAAAGCATTTTTAGCTCGTATGAAGCCAACCCAGATCATGCTTCTAGTCATTTGCCTGATTCAGGATTTCCGCAGGCTTTGGCTCAGGAAACGAGCATTCCACAATCCGTTTGGTAAGGCGCCTTTGGTATATGCCATTTGAACAAACTGTTTTCAGCCCCCAGTGCGATCCGATATATATTGCTCCTCCCGCTTCAGCACTTCAACCGGCTATGCCCGTTCCGCAGGTAAGTCATCAAGTCTGGCAGCTTCCTGCAAACAGTTTTTCTAGCCCGTATGGAATCTCCCAAACGAGTCTTGCCGCATTCTACATCAAGAACGGGACTTTATTTTTTGGAACCGTTCCTCCAATGGCAAGTCCGCTATCGAACACCCGGGAATCGAAGATGCACAAACAGTAGAGTAAGCCATTTTCTCCGTCAAGGTCTTTTTCTTACTTTATCTGAGGACCTTTCAAACAACGCTGCGTCAGGCTCGTACCAAAACAAAAACTGCGCGACCCAAAAAAGCATCGATGATTCGGGGTGTAAAGCAATACATTACTGAATCCCTCCGTATGTCATTTATCTCTCTGAACCATCGCTTCAATAACGCATTGCAGGCAGCGCAGGCGCTGGACTCAATAAGTACAGAGATGAGTATACCCTACCATGGACGTTGCTCGAACAAAATCTCAAAGAATGGAAGATTGAGATGGTTAATTGGCCCGAAGGTGTTAAACGAGACGATAGCATCAAGGGTATACATGGGTTGACTGATAAGGAAGTTAGGATGCTTTGGGACGCTATACACACCACGGACCCGGAGAAACAATTGCAGTTCCGTCGTTTAGGATCCACAAGAGACTTTAGGAAGAGACGGGCAGATGCGGAGGATCAAAGTCGTGCTATGAAGAGCCGGAGGTTGAACGAGCAAGGTTCGCGAAGCCATGATGTCGCAGTCACGTTGTAGGAGGTGGGGTTTCGTGGACGAACAAAACAATAGACTAACCAGATGCTGTTGCAGAGACAGCAAAAATTGACAGAAAGAATGTATAATGAGACTCCCAAGTCAAGATTGGCGATAATTGTTGCATGTTTAGGAAGCACGGCTTGTTGAACGCCAAGACGACGCTCAGGCTAAGGAAGATGACTCTCATCGCCGTCCATCCTCCTCCCTTTCTTCAAAGACATCTGCTTTGCCAACCTTATCGTCGAGCTTCTGAGATGATAGATCTATACTTGGACTGGGCGTCTCCACTGATTCGGTTCGCCTCCCTGCACCTCCTCCTGTCACTCACCTTCCCCCGGCTAGCAAAGGAAGACTTGCAGCATGTCAAAGACTTGGATGACCTCCAAACCATCTCTCAAATACTCGCCGATGATACAACGAATAGTTCAACCCCCATGCCTTCACTTGCATCCCGCCTCTTCTCCCAGCTTGTGTCTTCCCTTTCCCTGCATCGCATGGTAGTCCAAGCACTACAGGACGATTTGGAAATGCATCGTCTTGCAAGCTGTCTCTACAACTCGCGCAACGTAGTTGTGAACATTGTAAATTTTTGTGTTTGATATACTTACTTGCATTGACCAGCTCAATCAGCTGTGTGCTTTACTTGGATGCGACATTTCCGTCGGTCGATTCGACAGTGCTAGCTGGGTGATCACCATCCTCCTTCTCACATTCGGCATATCGTCTTTGTATGATGGACAAGACGTTGGTACCTTGAAGGTACATACATACCCTAGTTCTTGTTTGCCGCGGAAGCAAACTAAACACAACCAGAATCGAATCCGTGCAATCCATCCTATCACATTTACCATCATCAACGCCATCCCGAATATTGCCACCGGCATCATCCTCATCATCGAGATCATCTCTCACGCGCAGACGACAAGTGTAGTTTTGATCCAGGCGTTGTTGGTCGCACTGCCGCTTCTTTGTCAGATCCTTCGTGATCTGTGGACCTTGTCGGATGACGTAGATACAAGTCTACCAAGTTGATCAGACTGCGCGTTATCGAGTCCGCCAGCGGCCATACTAAGTACTGGCACTGAAAATAATGAGAATTACTCTATGGAATGTAAAACATACCTCACAGGACCCGAGTGTTTCTCGCAAGGGCATTACACGTGTCGTCTTCAATCAAGTTGCTTTCTTTCTTGGCCCACCCCGACATACTTGTCAATATCAGGCGCTGGGATAACGTGCTTCACCTCCTCGTGTCCTTCCCATACAACATCCAGAGGCGCAGAGGAGATGTACATGCATTCCGCTAAGTTGATCTACGTCTGAACGTGATGGAGGGACCATGCTAGAAAGAACGCCCATCGAATCCCCTTGCGTCGACGTCGGACCTGACCGCATGTGCTAGTCTTGGATTGTACTGTGCGGACAAAGTATTTACACGCCGAGTCGAGCGTAGCTGACAAGCTTGGACATGACATGTGACATTAGCCCTCCTTTCCCAAATCCCTCATGAGCCAACCTGAACGTTCGATATTCAGAGGCCGTGAATTCGTTCGTCTACTGCTGTTTCCGTAGCTCCGGCTGACGGCCAAATTTAGACCTCTTCAGGTAGAGGTGGCTTGGGCAATATCCGTGCTTCGTCCGCATCCAGAGACCGTCCCATCGACGGTCCAGATGATTTTTCTGATACGAGAGGCAGAGAGTTGGGCGTCGACTCTAGCAAGGTAACGTGAAACCATTTGTTCGATATCTTATTCTTGAAAAAGGGTTGAAGATCTATTCGACTGGCCGGGGCGGTGCGGGAAACTTTAGGTCTCCTTCTCGGGATGGTGGTCATATAAGACTCGATGAATCCCAGAAGGACCAGGAAGTGGTCCGACAACACGCTCTAGCTGACGGGAATGCAGTCGTATGTCCTCTTTTATCTTTACTGTTCTCAGCTAAAATCATCCCGCAAGCACTCATTTGGCCGCGGGGGTTTGGGAAACTTTTCCCGTTCACACTCTAGAGGCCCCAGCACAACCCCAAATCTACACTCTACGGGCAGGGGCGGTGCCGGCAACATTGTCAGCGCCCCAACGCCAGACCTTGAAGATCCGCATCACTCCTCTGCAGGGGAACTGTAAGTGTCGTGTCCAAAAAAATAAACCATCTCATAGGACTATAGACACTCTACCGGACGAGGTGGTTTGGCAAACGTGACTGCCACTCCAAACCCCGCCGTTGAACATCATGAACCTTCTCACCAAGAATTCTTCTCCTCTGGTCGTGGCGGAGCGGGAAACATCTTTAGAGATCGTTCCGCTTCTCGAGAACCTGGGAAACGTGCCGACTCGAAGGACAAGCACGGACTGGCAGGGCTTGTCCACAAGATTACCCACTCACACGGATCTTCTCCTAGGAGTTCTACTCCTTCTGAGAAGGAACCTTAATGTAACTTTAATTGTCTAACTAAGTTTGTACCAGCGTCATAAATTATAGTTCCTTATCTGCCTAACAGATGGACCATCCTTTTTGCAAAGTAAGACACTCCAATATCTCGGCCAGTCCGATTAAGGCGGGCAAATCGCGTCCATCTCATCCTTGACGGAGAGTTTTTTCCGTAACACGCTGCATACGAACATCCACTATCCAACCCAAGACAGCAATACTCGCAGCTCCCGCAAAGCAGGCACCCACATACAAGATCAGCCTCTCAAATCTTCCACCTTGGACCTCAAATCCAGTTCGACTGTGAGAAGACGTGGAATCAGACGGCATTGTAGAGAGGGCGGAAGTAATTGGAGTGCAAAGGATGTTTCCAATTCCAGTCGTGAATGCGAGGAGTCCAATCAACGTCGTTAAAAGAGTATGATCGTCTTCTAAAACAAATAATTTTGGTCGAGTTACAAATGCAACAAAACAACGTACTGGCTATCGGTTTCAAAAATCCGCTCCATAAACTGAAGAATCCCCCAGCAAACACTCCATAAATGATTCCAAAGGCCAGAAGGCCTCCAAAAGTGTTGGAAACGACGCCCCAAAGAATAAACGTCGCCAAAGAGGTCAAGGAGAGGGTCGATACAGCCAAGACCCATGGACTTAGTTTATCCGAGAGGTATCCCATAGATAATCGGCCAAATACCGATGTTCCTAACAAAAAAGTCAGTACGTGCTGAGAAGGTAAACGCTTGGTTACCATTGAGAAGAGCCACAGATAAAGCAGAATTGCTACTGCTTAATTGGAGGCCGCTCGCAAAAGCTAAGGAAGGAATCGTGAGTTGCGAGAAAGAACGACTAATGTCTTCTTACTCGGTAGCCAGATCAACGGCACGAAATACGCAAATCCCTGCAGAGTATTCATAGCGATCAATATCCAAAACAGCCTGTTCTTGATCCACCCTCTACCACTTCCTCTTGGTTTAGGCCCGCGAATCCTGGACTTCATATTTGGAATACGGCCTCTGAGAAACGGCAGGAGTGGGAGTAATGCGCACACGATGAAGATGGATAGGATTCTCAGAGACTTTGCTGGACCGTAAGATGAGATGAGGTGAGGTAGGACGAGAGGAACGATGAGACCCCCAGCGGCGGTTCCGGCGAAGACGATCCCGTTGGCAAGACCGCGACGCTCGACGAACCATTCTGGGATGTAGGAGATGCAAGGAGTATAAACTAAAGCTGGAAGGACGTCTTAGAAGATGGTGCATATGCCAAACCAGTATACTTACTTCCACCTATGGCATAGAGGATGCCCTGCAGAAATACGAGCGCGATGATCTTGTCTACTAGATGAGTGCAAGTCTACCACGGTGAAATTGCTTACGCTGTTGGTGTAGCTAGCGGTAAAGAGACTTAGCCAGCAGATTACTGTGCCCACCCACACACAATATCTACGATAGTGGGGGAAGCGACCTATGAATGGAAATATAAGGGGACCTATGTAGACGATTGAGAATCGTGATTGATAAGCCATAAGAGACGCATACCAGAACAATAAATAATTCCAGAGGATACGGTTCCTATCAACGGTAACAGCGAGGTGGCATGCCTTTGATTTGTATAATTCGGGTCACGAAGATATCCTAGGCCGAGGTTGATTTATGCGATGATTGATAATCGAGGCTCTTACCGTCAAGAAAGACACCGTAAGCTGTTGGAAATCCCCAGACGAGGCCTTCCACAAAGAACGCTGCCACGAGCTATGTTGTATAAGAATTTGTCTTGAAAGACTAGGTGACATACGAAGGACCAAGCTCGGAACCCTCTGTCTGGCGCGGGAATGGTAGACTCGTTCATTAGTGCATGATTACTGTCGTTGCTTTCGGAATACTCCATTGTGGATGAAGATACACGTAGAGGTGTCATGTCCATATCAGGAAGCTCCATGGCTTCAACCGCAAACATTCTGGGGGAGATGAAGTAGGCAGTGCAGCAGGAATATGCGGCCTATAAAAGACACTGGTTATCGCGGCCATACCTCTAGAGCTGAAACACGATCGCATTGTCACACGTGATCTAGAGTGGCAACGAAATCGAAGACTTCGCGTAAAGTAATGGACATTGTTATCTATGTATTGTTATTAAATCTCCCTATTCTACTTTGAGCCCGCCGGTTACGAACGTCAACAGTCCACCCCAAGAGAGCAATCCCCGCAGCTCCAGCGAAACAGGTACCTACATACAAAATTAGGTTTTCAAATCTCCCACCTCCCACCTGAAACCCAGTCCGAATTCTAGAAATGGAATTAGGCTGCGTGGAAAGGGCAGCGGAGATTGGAGTGGAGACAATATTCCCTATTCCTCTTGTCAGGCCCAACCACCCGAAAAGATTGGTTGCGAGCGAATGGTTGTCCTCTGCAAGGCAATGAGTAAGAGGACAGGAAAAGGGATGCACTTACTTGCTATCGGTCTTAAGAAAGCAGTCCATAGACTGCTGAATCCCCCGGCCACAATCCCGTAAACGATTCCGAAGGCTAGGAGACCTGCGAAACTACTGGAAAGAACACCCCAAAGGATAAATGTGGCCAAGGAAGTTAGAAGGAGTGAACATAGGGCGAGTACCCATGTATTCATTTTATCCGAGAGGTATCCCATTGATAATTGACCCAATGCAGACGAAGCTAAGAAGGTGAAGTTCGTAGAAAGCCTTTAAGAAGATGTTACGCACAATTGAGCAAAGCCAGAGTAAGCGCAGCGTTACCAGTGCTCAACTGCAGCTCACTCGCGAAAGCTAGACAAAGATAGTAAAAAACGGCAAGTTTGGAGTAGAACTTACTCGGTAGCCAGATCAAAGGAACAAAATACGCAAACCCCTGCAGAGTGTTTGTAGCAATTAAAACCCAAAACGATCCATTCGACATCCATTTCGTCTCACTTCCCCTTGGCGCGGGACCCTGAACTCTGATTCTCGTCTCTGGAAGACGTCCTTTAACAAAAGGCAAAAGAGAAA
>QLOY01002573.1:0-16963 GCA_003313965.1 Megacollybia marginata
CTATGGAGGAATTCAGTAAGGATATCAGCAGGAGCTGTTGAGTCTTCTTCCTCGACCATAAAGCATGCATAACGATTCTAATCATGGTCAGTTCTACTTGTAGCATGAAGTCAAGCAAACCTCACCTTGGTCTTAGGTTGTTGAGATGATGATGATGCTTCAACAGCAGCGGGACGGTATCGCTTCCACTCATCCTGGACAAGTTTAATGACTTCATCAATCCAGCTTTGAGGCCACTTGTGCTTGCGAAAATATTGAAGTTTGTAACCAGGGTGTAACACTGATGGTCTTAGTTCATGTTCACTAGAGATTGCAAGACATACCCATTGCAATGCGGTAGATTATGGAGTCATCAGTCAGAGCATAGTACTTGTTTAAATGTCTAAGACCAAGCCATGACCCAAAGCAAACAGCGGGATGAAGGTCTTCATCATCACGGGCTGCAGAGAGTGTGTTTGTTAAGCCATCAATCTCAGGGATGACTTGATGAATGAGAGGAACAGACTCCTGTTCCATTTTATTTGTAGAGATAAGGAAGAGCTGTTACAAAGGTATTAGTGAAGAACACAACAGTACTCAAACACGTACATCAAGGAGAGGATGAAGTTGCTCTAGAATGGTCCACTCCTCTCTGGAAAGTGCATATTTGCGCAATCGCATACCATTGGTATTGAATTTGGTCATATCACAGATATTGTCGCACACAATGTTAACATCAAGTGCACGACCAATCATCTCAGCATAGGTATTCCACCGGTTAGCGACCGCACGTATCAAGACTAGAGGTCATTCGAGTTGTCGCTCCTTGCACGTGTCTTGAAACGCATCACGGAGTTGTGAGCTCCAATGGACTTTCTTGGCCAAGTTTGTGAGCTAATAAAGGGCATGAAACAATGCACAGTTACAAATGAAAGACTAACTTTGAATAGAGAAAAGGCGGCCTCTTTCATCTGCTCCACAGTGCATTCTGGCCGACTGGACCACATGTCAACTTCTTCGTCATTGTTGAGCGAGTCCAAATACTGCTCATCACAGGCTTCCGCATCCTCATCAATCTCATTCTCAGCATCATCTTCCTCATCGAGGTCCTCAACAATCAAGTCAAGCCATTCTGCATCAGTGTCAAAGGCTTCTCCAGGCTTTCGCTTCTTGAGACCACAGCCGAATGGTCGAAGCAATGCCTTGACACAGAGGCTGAAGATGTGGCCTAGGCAACGAATATGCCCCTCTACACGAAAGTTGGGGATTTCTTTGGCAAGAGTCTCAACTAACGTATCATTATTGCTCGCATTGTCACCAACGAGGCTCAGTATCTGAATCAGACTTATGAGCAAAAAGAATTGCAACAAACAGGGCTTACCTTCTTGTCAATGCCGAAGTCTCGAAGGACTTGAGCTAGTTCCTTGGCAAGCAGAGGCCCTGTGTGTCTACCAAACACTCGTACAAACTCAAGTATGAATTATTTCATCAGGCCTCTTTCACACATGGCTACAGTAATGCCAAGGAAAGGCAGGACATTTGCGGACGCCCAACCATCAATACCAATATGAACTTTGCCAACAAAGTTCAAAGCTTCTCTATAATGTTGTCGCAAGCAATTGAATGCATCTCAATAATGTCTCAGGATATTGTCTGAGGTGAGGGAATGTCAACCTTTGAGTAAAGCATGCGGGAGAATTCCAAAAATTCAGGGTCCTTGACAATGGCAAAGGGACGAGCTCGATTGGCACACCATGATGCTAGCAAGAACCGAGCCTTCGCAGCACTGTATGTTGTCCCAGCTGTGAAGTCAGTGATAGAACCATCTGGTACCACTTCACAACAGCTAATATGGGTGGCGAGATTGCCAGTGGAATCATCAAGTCGGTCTCACTTCACTGAGATGCTTGGGTGGCTTTAAGATATTAAGAGAAAAAAAAGAAATCAAAAGTAACAGAAACTTACACTTGACAGATATATTTGTATAAAACCTTGTCATCCTCAACAATAATCTCGGGTGGGCTTCTGAAATGCTCATAGACTTTTGATGTCCAACGAGCTTGCTGTATGACTGGGTCGCAATTAGCTTCAATTGTGAAATAAATGGCACATAGTTACCAAGAACCTCCTCGGGGGTTTTGCCTTCCCATTCTTTGAGTTTACGCTGACGCTTGGTTAGTTCCTTTCCAGCTCACTTGGGCTGGGTCTGTGATGATGATGTGGGGGTGGTGGCACGCGCAGGGGATGAGGACCGATCGTAAGAAGGTGAGCGAGAGGCGGGCGTTTGCGACTTCCTCTAGGCATAATGGTGGAGACTGTTTGAGTTTGAGTTAACAACAAGCGGACATGTTGTGTTTTGTTGACGGCAAAGAGGCCGAAATCTCCAATAAGTCCGACACAATGTGTTCGGACAACAAGCAATGAGAAGTGTTGAGGAGAATGAATGTTGCGCCGCCTTCCAAGCAACAGTATCTGTCTACAGAGGCTGAGAATGGTTTGCATTGGCCAGTTGAGGAAGGAAGTGGCCTGGGTTGAGGCCTAGGTCTAGGGAAGGCAAATGAACCAGTACTATAATGCAAGTCAACATCCTTTCTCAAATCTCAACGTAACAATCCATCCTTTCTGGGTGTTTCTTCAGCTACCCGACATCGTGTGAGCAGAGCGGGGATTACGCCGTACAGAGGAAGGGAGCAGGTGGCAGCACGAAGCACGTTCCACAGATTTGACAGCTTAAGCACGAAGCAAAAGCAGTATCTCAAAGAGCGAACATGTAGCGAGCTCTCTAGGGAGTGGAGGAAGGACATTGGAAGAGGAGGTCCATTGAGACAACAGTGTTTGGTCGACTGTCGATAGCCTGGAGGATCAGTGTTGCTCTCTTTTGCGTTCTTCTTTTCAGCAGCTTCGTAACTGGCAACCAACTTCTCTGCCATTGATATCCTTCTATGGATCTTGGTGTCACCTTTTCTCTCCCCAGAAGTGTCGGTGATCTTTTCGACAGAAGAATGTTCAGGGTTGAGGTTGGTTGAAGAGCCGTTCGGTGAATCTTGACCACCGACAGACTGCAAGCCATCCCAATGGGTAAGATGGCCGTCTATGACTTTGTATATAGCTTTGGCGGTGCAGCGGAACTCGCCGTGTTGCTGTGACGAAGTGTGAGAAGCCGAAACAATTTTGGAGGTAAACTTACGCTGACTGGGGAGTTTCCTCATGGAGCAGAGCCACGAACAGTAGATATGATAGCTGAATCATTGTAACGAGCATACGGATCCTGAGGGGTGTTAGGATTTGGATAGTTTGGGTGCCAACTGACGAAGCGCCTGAAGAGGGTGGTGATGACGGATTGGGTGACAATGATCTCATCATCAGCGGAGTGACATTCTAGATGCAAGAGCTTGATACAAATTGGCTGGGTAGCAACTTATACCTGCTGCAGATGGTCTGAGTTGAATCCGTTTTTGCTGATGAAATGTTCGAGGAGATGAACTACGTGAGAAGGCTCCTTGGGATCTGGCCAACGATTAGACTGAGAAGATTTCAAGGAGGCGAGGTTCTGGGTTGCCTCGTCACTACAAGAGTGAATAAATGTGAGGGTTTAAGAATGTGCACTCACGTAGAAAAAGAATTCAAAAAAGTACAGAAGAACTGCTTGTGCAGGCCCAGCTGGAGGGACACAATCACAGAGTTGCAAACAAGTTGAGAGTGTCTGTGAGAAACAGACGCCCTCTCTTGGGACAAAGTCGCAGCCTGCTGTTCAGACAGCATCATGGTTGACGAACAAAGTAGAGTGTCGGATGTCGGATATCGGAACGAATTACGAATGAGATTGGGATGCGCCCTGCATCCCCAAAATGCACACTTCTTTTGTCCCATAGAACCCGTTGCCCGTCTCGACTTCCCTTGCTCTGACGCACAAGAGCATTGTCCCATTCGTCACCGGTATCCCCAGCCTCGAGATCAGATTCCATAGGAGGAACCAGCCCTGTTGGAAAAAGTTGATGTCGTTCGTTCTGTCACTTGGAGGTTTGTAAAAATGTTTGGATCTCTTGAGTTCCATTTTGAAGGGTTTCCAACCTTTGGAGAGGGAGATGGATGTGGGAGGAGTAGGAACATCTGCAACGAGACGATTGATGAAGCTTGGATGAAGCCTGAGCTATAAATGATCTGTGAGGACCATAAAGAGAATTTGAGATTTTAAAGCATTTTACCTCGCACCTGGGGCATTATAAGTCTCTAGAATTGGCCTGGGATCTGTTGGGTGAGAAATTTAGAATTTTGGCTTCCTCACTGAAGAACTGCTTGTTCTCGGCTCAACCGCAGCCGTACTCAGTTTGGGAGTCAACGTGCTATGTGTAAACCACTTGGCGGGCTGAGACAAAAGTTGCGCAAACTCGCCAGTAGACAGCAAGTTTGCTTGTGGAAAATTGAGCAAGCTGGAAGATTCTTGAGGCGAGAGAGCATTTGGAGACGGTGTAGTTTAGGAGCCATCAAAGCCTTCAAATGGTTAGCAAATAAACATTATAAGGCTGAAAAGGCTCACTGAGGTGGATATCAATAGGTTCTGTGACGAATGAACATGAGTGACAGAGGCAAGTTGTGTCTCAACTCTGCTTTGTTAGGCTACGGCTTTCAAGTGTTGAAATTGGACCACAGAAATGATGCAGGTACCATCCGTGGTTGCAGTTACCTGCAGGGCTTGAATACCTGCTCTTCCGCATCCGTGGGTCAGGTAACTGTGGGAACATTTTGTTGCGGATGCAGGTATCAGATTTAAGAAGGTGGTTACCTGCAGGTGCAGGTGCGGATAACCTGCGGATGCATCCGTGGTTATCCTTAGACCAAGGGTATATTGGTCAGACCAGATCCTCACCGGAGGCAGACCGGTCAGACCAGATCCTAAGTGGTCAGACCAGAGTGAGACCTGGTCCTAAGTAGTCAGACCAGAGTGAGACCTGGTCCTGAGTGGTCAGACCGGAGTCGGACCAGGTTCTAAGTGGTCAGACCACTTTAGATCTGGTCTGACCAACTATCCACTGGTCTGTATAGGTCAGACCAATGTACCAGACCATTGTAGACCAGACCATAGACCAGGTCAGACCAGTGAGTGGACCAGGTCAGATCAGGCTGTATGGTCTGGGTCATGGTCCAGGTACCTACTTAGGGTGTTTATTCCCTACCTTGAATACACCCTAAGTAGGTATGGTCTAGTGTCTGCCTGAAGTGCCATGATCGATTTTGCAATGACATAATCCAAAAGCCTCAAGAACAGGATGTAAGGTATCATACCAAGCTTTACCTGCCTGGCGAAGACCATAGAAGGCCTTGCATAAGCAAAGGACTGTCTCCTTATTGAGCTCTAGAAAGTGGGATATTTGGGAGCAGTATACCTCTTCAGCCAGATCTGCATTTAGGAAGGTGGTTTTAACATCAAAGGTATAATAAACCAATGACATGACACAGCATACACAAGGACAATATGGATGCTCCTGGCCTTTGCAACCGTGGAGTAAGTTTCACCATGGTCTAACACACCCTGTAAGTTCCCCAGAATAACAACCCATGCTTTTTCATTCATGATCTCCCCAACTGGACCATACTTGTAGGTGTAGACCCACATGAGTAGGATAGCCTTCCTTCCTAGTGGTAGACACAGTACACATCCAAACACTCCCTTCTTGGTTAGACTTTGTACCTCGGATCCCATAGTGACTTTCCACTTGTTCCAATCAGGACATCGTCTCAATGATGTTAGGGGTTGGATGATTGTTATTGCGTGATGACCGTTGACAGGGACTGTAGCAGCACTATCCAGAGTAGTGAAGATGAGGGCTGGAGGTATGGCCAAAAATTCCGGAGGAACTTCCCTGGAGAATACCTTCTGCAATGGTAAGTACGGCATAGTTGGCAATAAAGTCAACAGATGGAGGTTGGGAGTCAGAATCAGATGGAGTGGGATGTAGTTGAAGGACTTTGTCTTGCTTCCTCTGTATCTCCTCAGAATACTGGGTCCCCTTCTTTGTTGGGATGGGAACTCAATTGGAACGACAGAGAGGTCAGGATCCCTCAGGAACAGGTACAAGTACAGGTGTGTTGGAAGTTCATCACTTAGAGCTGAGACGACCCTTGGAGGATTTGTCGAAAACAACATCGTTGTTGAACCTGTATTTGCCATTCAGGTCAACACATCTCCAGCCAATGTGGTTCTCTTTGTAGCCAACAAAAATAGCCTCATATCGCATATTCTCTCCCTTTCCTCACACTTCAGCAGGCTCAATGGGGTAAGCCCTACATCCCCATACATGGAGGTGAGATATGTTTAGTTTATGTCCCATCATGACTGCATACAGTGTCTGATACTTGAGAAGGGTTGACATCAGTAGACGACGACAAAGGTAACCAGCAGTGAGAACAACATACAGTCAATAGGATGGTGGTAGGTCAGAGCCAGCAATGAGGGTATGTGCAGTGTTTTCAATGGTATGGACAAACTGTTCAGACTTCCCATTTTGCTGATGAGCATAGGCAGCAGTCTGTTATACAATAATCCCCTTCTCCTGGAGATGTTTCCCCATTCCACCTTGAACAAGCTCTTTGGCTCCATCATAGCATAAGGCCTTCACCTCATAAGGCCTTCACCTTATGTCCTGTCTGTCGTTCCCAATGAGCTTCCACAGCTAGGTAGAAGCGGAAAGCCTGATCTCTAGTGTGAAGGCATTCAACCATGGCATTGTTGGAGTAGTCATCAAGCGCTATGATAAAGTAGTGCTCAAAATGGGTTCCTTGTACTGGAAAAGGACCACATATGTCTAGGTGAAGAAGAGCAAGCAGTGTGTTGTGATCATATGGGGCTTGGAGAAGCTTGCTGAGTATGCAGGCTACACAGCAGATGTGAGTGACCTTTTGGTTCCACTGCACCCCCTCAACTGATGATCCAGTCAATATGGATTTGGTACAGTCGATTCCTGGATGTGCTAGACACTCATGCCATACGCTCATGCCAGAGTCTATAGTCATGTTCATGAGATGTGAAAGAAGTGTACGCAAGGGCTTTGGATGGCGCAGCCAGATCAGAGGGAATTTGGCAAGGCGGAGAAAGAAACCAGCAATGCAGAAATGCAAGATGTCCACAAATAGTAGCTCAGAAGGACCTCCCAGTAGGCAATGCTACACTTGCTGGGAGGTACACTCTTCTAGTTCAAAAGTAATTGGCATGTTTGACTCAAGAAATGCACTAATAGACAGTAGATTCATGGCTGCATTGGGAGCATGTAGGCAGTCATGTAGAGACAGTACAACTGTCTGTGTGTCATTAGAGTTGTCTTGAACATTGACCTCCAGCTTAACAAGACCTTGCACTTTGGTTTGGAGCACACCACTACTTGCTGTACTGACTTCAAGTGAATGATCAGAATGGTAGGTCCAGAATAAACTTCAGTCTTTAATGATGTGATGTGTGCATGCAGAGTCGAGTAGGGCTTGGAAGGTTGGTTGAACTTCGTGGAGTAATTTTTTGTCTCCGGTCAGGAATGCCATCACAGGTAGATCAGACAATACAGAAGCTGGATAACAATCCACTCCCAGGTGGGTGGAATCAATTTCATTGTCACCCAAACTGACAGTGTAGGTACCATTATCGTCTGTCCCCCAATCATCCATAACATCCTCTTCTATATGGGTCTCCAGCAGAGGTGCCACAACAAGAGCCTTAGGCTTGACAGATACTGTTTTTGGTTCTTGTTTTGGGTCATCTGATGTGTCAATACTTGTGTTCACAGTGATTGTAACCACAAAAGGAGCAGCAAACATGTTCTTTTTGTCAGCAATTGTCACAGACCTTTGAAGAGGAGTTGTTGGAGTGATGACACTCTCAATCACGATTGCGTTCACAGTGAGGCTGGGACAAACTGACAGACCAAGATATGTGTTCTATAGACTTGGACATGATGTAGACTCTCATCTCTTGAGATGCTGTATGAAAGAAGGTGTTGAGCCAGTCATCAGAGATGAGTCCCTGATCTGTCACTTTGAGTACTTGAGTCTATAGTCGTTGCCAAGGTGTGAGATGCATGGGGCCATTCATAACAAACTGAATGGTGGCATCAGTTGGAGTGTATGGGTAATGACATCAACAGAGCATATTAATGCCCTCCTTCCACTTTACAATATATTTCTCAACCGTGGAAAGTGGTACATGTTCCAGAGTGAGACCCTGTGCACTAAACCATTGGTGTAGTCGCAAGCTGAGTACCTGGCCCCAAGAATAGCATAAATTTCGCAAGCAGGGGTTTGGTTCATGGCTATGTCAGATGCAGGTGGGATCGTTGCAGCAGGAGCTTCACCAAGTCATGCTGTCAAGATTTGAAGAACTGAAGCATCGACTTTCCAGAAGTGTATGTACTGACAGTACTGAAGTGCATAGTCTGGATATGTGGGTCTCTGGGGAGTATAGGTGGGTGAATCAGCCATAGGAGGGGATCATCAGTAGGCATGTCATACAGATGTCCCATCGCCCCAATTGCTCGAACCGCATTTATGACCCCGTTGTTCCATCCAGTCCAGTCCTTGGCCTCAGAGAGAATCGGGATCAAAGAAAGGGATGAAGATGAAAGAACTCTATCATTACTATAAGAATGTAAGTCCTGAGCTGGTGCATGTAAAGCTGCATTGCCAGGTGGCAAGAAGTTATAAAATGGATAATTATATGGTACATTATAATTAAGTTGTGGTGGCATAGCCACCTGAGGACCCAAAAATTGTGTGTTCAGTCCAATAGCCTGTGAATACACAGGTACTGGTCATACGACAGGAGGAAGAATACCTGGGTTAAGAATATATCCACCCCCTTGAGGATTAACCGGTACACCCACACCATAAACAATTGGTGGCAGATGTATGGCTAAAGGACCACCAGGAGCCACAAAGTGTGGGGGTGGTGGTTGCAGAGGAGGTACAGGAGGCAATGTAAGACCATTGTTTTGCTGACCATTGTCAATAATAGGGATATTCAAAACATTTAGAGGAAAAGGAACAGTAATATCAATATCCACGACTGTATGAGGTCAGGGTGGAACACCATAGTCCAGAAAAGAAACAACTACACCATACAGAAGATTGCCAACTGTAGCATTTACTGCAGGTGGTATTCCCGAGAAAAATTCACAGAAACACAACTAGCATCAAGATTAACTGGTATTGCCAGAAGCAGACAACGTTAACATTATGAAAAGTGCTATGGATAAAAGAAGAATTGGTGTTTGGAACACTTTGTTTGCCAGTAGAATAAGCAGTAGTATTTGGGGGAAAAAAAGATGTATTGTAAGAATTGTGTTCATGTCAGTCAAAAGAAGTATTGAGTGTGTTATTTTGACTGTGTTCACACTAATAATTCATAATAGAAACAAGACCAGAATAATGTTGGTCCCACAGAGGAACAGGAGGAGGTAAAGAGGTAGTAGTATAAATTGATCCCTGAGAGCTCAGGCAAGATGGAATCAGATGGACCAGATGGTTCGAGGCATGTTGGAATGAGGAATCACGAGGTGAATACATGGGAATCGGCAAGCATGTCATGATTGGCAAGCAGAGAAAATAAAAAAGATCAGATTGGATAAGATGAAAAAGTTGTCTGGATCTGGAAAAGGGGGTTTTTGCATCAGGTAGTTGTTATCTGACCGTTTATAGGCCCATAACCTGTTGGCAAGACAACAGAAAAACCTTAGCAGTGCAGCACCAAGTGGTAACTGCATTAGATCTAGCAAATTGATAGTGTCAATAAAGTGTCTTCAGTATTGGGTGAAACAACTGAATTACCTAGCAAATTGATACAATGTCAATAAAGCTAGAGTGTATGAGACGAGAGTACAAATACGAAAGAAATACATGAACCGTCTTCAGTATTGGGTGAAACAACTGAAGATGCACATGACTGATGATCAAAAATTAACTACAAGTCCGTATTGATGAAAAAGACCTTGTGTACATACAGACAGTCCAACACATATGCCTCTTCTTTATTTGTACCTCCACAAGAACCCTACAGCAGACACCTTCTTGAAGCTTACATCAACACTGGAGCTAATCCCACTCCATCTCTCTTCATCATTTGCAGAAAGATCAACAGCTTCAACTGTGTTTGCAGACCCTCATGATCAGCTGTGTTATGCTCAAGCATATGACTCCCTCTGCAATCTTTATCAGCAGCTATGCAGCCAGGTCATTGCTTACCAGCATCAAGCTTGCAATGTAGTGTTGCAGCATGAGTTTGGACGGAGTCGGGAATTACAATGTGGTGTAGAGTTACAGATCTCGCTTGCCTGTCTGACATATTGCATGGCTATAGGACCCTGGTCGCATTGAGAGGCCAGGGAAAGTGGGAAGAAGTCTTGAAGAATTTGAAGCCAGGAGATGTGAGGGGAATGTACAAGAGAGCACTGAACAAGGAAGAGATGTTCACCTATCATTGGAGTTAGGTGTTGGCAGGTTTGCCAGAGGAACCAACAGATGAGGAAGATCCTGACAATATTCTGACTGTTCCACTTGACCGAAACTTGGCCCTGGGTGAAGGTAAACAAGCCCTCTCCTGGATTTGGTACTCAGCCTCAGAGAAAGAACTTGATAGGTCACTGGTAAGTTCAGGTTCACCTCACCACTCACACATTGGTTTAATAAATAGTTAGGTATATGTGTTGAATGGCTAAAGTGCAGGGAAAGACTGGCATGTTGGAGCAACTTGTCAGTAGAAAATGCAGTGATCACTCGAGTTTTGTCATTGGAAGAAAAGCTGGTGGGAAAGTTGAGTTAATGCACAGTCCACTCTTGCCAATCCAAATCTCCAGGAAGGTATACATGCATATGCATTGGAGCACATTGACCAGGAAAGATCTCAGGTGGTGTTATGGGAGACAGAGTGGTCAACAATACAGGAGCAAGCAAAGGTGGTGGACCAATGGTTGAAGTCCAGTGAGGAGGATGATTTGCAGTTGAATAGGATGGTTTTTGAGGTAGTCGCAGATGAAGATTGCAATTATGTGGATGACAACAATCTGCCTGACTAACCTTTGTATACATTATCTTAAAATATATGGTCAGATTCTGAAGATCAAATGGTATTCATAAACTTGAGTAACAACAGTATAAGAAATTTACAAAAATGACAAAGTCAGAAGATAGAGAAAGGCATTGAGAATGAGGATTGATATGGTACAGCACAAAAGTATGAAGTCCAACAGTACAAATATAGACAGGTCTGATGAAGAAAGGTGTCAATGGTGAGGCTTACTTTGAGACCAATTAACAGTGCACTATTGCTTGTTGGACGATCCAAGCAGTGAACACTATTCACCCACCATCCCGTACTGCACATGACTACCTGAAATTAGCCTCCAATGTCCCTGCCGACACCTCTCAGTGTCTCACTATGTCATTCATTCAACAGAGTCATGTAGTGGGCAATAATACACTATACCTTAGTAGTATGAATAGCGGCTCGGCATTGAACGGGCTTAGAGAGTAAACACACATCAGGAAAAAGGTGACTAAGGCCCTGGTGTCCCCAGTGTCCTCAGAGCGTCCTGGGACATCCTGAGGCATCCTGAGGCATCCCTAAGGCATCCCAACACATCCCTAAGACATCCTAAGACACCTCAGGATGTGTCAGGATGTCCCAGGACACTGGGGACACTGGGGCCTTAGTCACTTTTCCCCAAATTTTTCCTGATGCAGTCCAGCCACCATCAGTGAGGGTATATATATACTAAAATTACAGCAACATACAACTCCTGTATGGTAGAGAGGCATAGCGTTGGAGTATGGTGTGGTCATATTTCTTCAGTTGTTTGATTTCCACTCCTGCAAATATTTTGCTTATATTTTTACAGCCCTTTGACTACTTCACCAAGCTCAGCACTATGTAACAAGCAACTTGAACTTATTACTAGCAGCAACAGTACCTAATACCATTCCATTCCAAACAGTCCCAATGCTTAGAAAACGACAGTGAGTGTTGAAGATGGACTTGTGTTATTGCGTGACTTGCTTGAAGAGTTTGCGATGAAGGCTTTGTCTAAGGACAAGTTAGCGTAGTACAATGAGCTATTCGTCTTACCTTGGGACGAAATGTGTAAAGTCTGCGATGAAAGGACGAGCTCATTTCGTCCCATGCTTCTGAGGCCGGTTTGCCGCTCACGTGCAACTGACCAGTTGATCACCAACAACGATCTCGGCAAACTTAGCGCCTCGCTTATTTCTTTTTCGCACTCGCTTAGACCATCTAAAAACATCAGATCTATTCTAAAAATGACATCTACCGCAAGCGGAAACCCCGGCGGCCAGGCACAGGGCGCTCAACAATCGTCTTCTGGCGGTCAACAGACCCCCGCACCTCCTGGCGTCCCTGGCTCTTCTGGCGGTCAACAAGGTGGTCAACAGACTGGCAGTCAACAAGGCGGTCAACAGGCAGGTGGTCAACAGACAGCAAAAACTCACAACTCGAAAACTCACCTCGACCTGACACGTGTCGCAGAGATTGGGTTGTTGAATAAAGGTGGTAAGAGGCTTGAGAATGCGCTGATTAGGACTAGGAACGAGTTGAAGGCAATGACTCGCCTCAGAAGGTCCACAGAGCCTACCTACTTCCAACAGTGCCCTGAACCTTCAGATGATGAATCAATCATCACCACCTCATCCTCTGGGAACAGTGCTAGCAAAGAGCCTTGACCTCTTTAGGGCGGCATCTCCCAAGGCTCTTTCGGCTTTTGCATCGGTGGTTAACAAGGTCAGTGATGCATTCAAAACCACGACCCCCACCCCAGCTCTATCTGAAAATGAAATCCGTGACTCCCTCCGCTTTGCTTCCATCCCGGAGGTATCGGTTGAGCCTGGAATGGTGCTGGCCCCAACGATCCCCGTTTCGTACTATGAAGTTGCCAAGGCAAACTTCTACATGCCCTTGACCATGTTCACAGACGACAACCTTAGGTGGGCTCACGCAAACATGGCGAAATTGAAAAACATGAAAAACAATAATTACAAGCCCGGGGAGAAAGGTATGCTTTATGTGAATGTAGAGCATGAGCGCTTCGCTGGCGAGGACAGAATGGACTACGTCTTGTGGATCCAGGCTGTGCCGAACTTTCTGAGGTTCGCGCTCGACTCGTGTACGGATGCCATCTACCATGACTGGATGGATGCGCACTTCTCGTGGGTTATGACCCAAGCGAACAAGGGACAAATGAGTTGGGAAATCATCCTCGACTTTGACATCCACATGCGCAATAGGTATCGCACAGAGCATGTGCAGTTCAGTGGTATTCTTTGGGATTCGGAACTAAAGTCTATTGTACAGTCGAGGATCCTCAGCCACCCTTCTCTCCAGCCTGCTTCCTCTTCCACACTTCAGAAGAATGTCACCTCTCGGTCTTCAGTATCTTCCTTCTTAGGTTGGAATCGATTCAAGAAAGACGATCATCCTGATCGCAACAACTCTAGATCTGCCTCACCTCGAGCAGAACGATCGTCATCCAGATTCTTCCAGCCCTTTCAGGCGGGGCGGACGGTTGACCACACCCATTCCATCTGCCTCGTCTGCTCTAGGGTGGGACACGACATCAAGTCATGTGACCAGAGGAAGTTCCCGGATGGGTCCCCAGTCATTTCAGGCCTTGTCGGGAAGTGCTTCGTCTTCATCGCTTCCAACAAGCTCATCTGCATCGATTTCAACGTCACAGGGAAGGGTGACGATTGTAGGAGACACCGCCAAGGAGCTCTCCACGAATGCTCCTTCTGTGGGAGCAAAGATCATCACGCACTCAAGTTTGCGTGCAAGAAAGACCCGCGACAGCGAGCTTGATCTCCCCATTTCTACACCATTACCTCCTCCCGATCCTCCTCTCAACTTGTCCTCTCGCCTAGAAATCCTCTTCAAAATTTGCACCCCTTACAACCCTGTTGCTTTCGATCAATTCTTGGAAGAATTTCCATCCCTTCGAAAACGCTTCGCCGACCTTCCGACAAAGTTGAGAAAAGGTTTTAATATGGGTGATTTCCCACAGATGACCAAAACAACAATTTTTCCTAACAATCCGTCTGTGGAGGAGCATAGGGAATTCTTGGATGAGTACTTTGCTGAAGAGGTTGAAGAAGGGAGAATGAGCGGTCCGTTTTCTAAGGAGGAGATGGAAGGTATATGCGGTGGCTTCTTCCAGAGTTCCCCTCTCTCCATTGCTATCTCTTTTGATGACGAAGGTAACATCAAAAAACGGCTCTGTTGCAACTACTCGAAAGAAGGACCTGGCTCTCCTTCAGTCAACAGCTTTGTCGACCCCTCAAAGTTCCCTACAAAATTTGATACCCCGGCCAAGATGGCTGAAATCGTAAGTTTTTTGTCTAAAGCCCTTCGCATGTGCGCGGCTTTCTGTCTTGAGGTTCTTCGCACTTGCGCGACCTCCATATGTCTTTTTGGCCCTTCGCACTTGCGCGGCCAGGGTTCTTCGCACGTGCGCGACCCTCTTATGTTCAGCTCTTTGCACTTGTGCAGCCACTTCTACATGGCTCTTCGCATTCGGCGCGGCCTACTTCTAAGGGTCTTTGACTCTCTTCATGAATCTCATGTACTCTCATATCTTTGTTGTACGAGTTGCCTAGGACATCTTTTTATTTCATCAGGTATTTCCGTTTTCAAGATGCTGATACTCAACAGGTTACAAATGCTCCTCCAGGTGCTCAAGCGATGACACTGGATATCTTGAAGTTTCACCGTCGAACTCCCATTGCCCCAGCACACAAACCTTGGTTTGTCATGCAAAACAGACGAGACGAATTCTATATGACACATTCAGCTCCTTTTGGCGCAAGTGGCTCAGAGAGTAATTCAGAGGAGCCTAGGGATTTTGCGGTGGAAGTATGGGCCTTAAAGAAGGTGGATCCTATCGTCGATTGGAGCGATGATCTCAACATCTTCCGCTTTCCCATATCTGGTGATGGTTCTACGGACTCACCTTTTGTCTACCGTTATGACTCCAGGCAGATCTTGGACCTTGTTGCTCCCTTAGGGATACCATGGCACCCTCTAGATAAGAAGGGACAAGACTTCTCTTTCATTACAACCTACACGGGTTTCATTTGGGATATACCTAGAAGGCTCGTCTCCCTCCCAGAGAAGAAACGAGTGAAATTTCTTCGTCGTGTTTCAGATTTCAAATCTACGGTGCAGTCGTCGGGTGTCACGGTGGAGGAATGTATGAAGATACAAGGAACCTTGGTGCATATCCTTTTCGTTGCTCCCCTGGGTCACTCGTACATCCCAGCTCTTTCTCGTTTCATTGCCATATTCAACTCTCAGGCTCAAAATGAATTCACCCGCTGGCATCTCCATCGACAAGTTCTCCCAGAACTGGACTTCTGGCTGGATTTCTTGTCAGCAAATGTCAACCCTCGAGAGTTGAGAAGGAGAGGATCTCCACAAGACATTGGGATTAGTGTCGACGCGTCCACAGACTGGGGTATAGGTCTCTGTTGGGGACAAGGCTGGGCAGGATGGAGGGCGGTAAATTGGTCAGGTCCTTTCAGAAATATCGGATGGCTGGAGGGTGTGGCAGTTGAGTTGGTGGTATACGTCTTGGTGGAGAGAGGCTTTCGTGATTGTTGCATCCTTGTTCGATCGGATAACAAGGGTGTGATAGCTGCCTTTCAGCGTGGTCGCAGTCATAACGTTGAAGTCAACCTCTCTATTCAGAGAGCGATGGCTCTCATGTGGGTCAACAACATTTCATTTGAACTTAAATACGTATGTTCAGCAGAGAATCCTGCGGATCTGATTTCTCGGGGGAATCTGGGTCCCAGGAATGCAAATCTCCACTGTCGCTTCAATATGCCATCTGAGCTAGCGGATATTTTCCACTATGCATAGGACACTTTCGTGGTTGTCGGCAGCGCGTGCTGTCGAGAGTCGTAGAGAAGCCCAGCCTGGCCCTCAAAGCCAGTCAGGGACCCTGACTTCTTCATCGACTCAAACTTTTTCTTGGACCTCTTATCTCCCATCGTCCTCTCGTCGTTCTTCTCATACTACTTCTGCTACCTCTTTGACCCGTTCGTCATTTCTTGAACACTTCCCGTCGAGGTTCCCGCGTGGTACCTTTTTACTTCTGCCTTCATGTCTCTTACTGACGTTGCTCAGCCTCTTCTCCCAGACCTTCCCTTCCTTGTCCGGTGGCTTCAGCTGCCTCTTCGCCTATCCTTCCTCAGGCATCTCTGCCAACAGAAGATCTCTTGGATGATTCCGTCACAGCAAACATTCGTCCCCTCTCTGGGAAAGCCCCCAGAGCGCCCAAGAAAGGCAATGAAATCGCTCCAAGTGCTCTTAGGCCTCATGTACCAGCCAAAGATCGTCTTCTTGCTTGGAGAACTCCTCATTCCCTCTCTTTTGATTCCGACCTCGCTGCTAGATTCCCGACAGATTTTTGTGAGAACTACTTCTGTGTTCTCAGCGCTGCAATAGACACTCCTACAAAAGAATCCTATGGAGCGGGAGTCCTACGTTTCACCCAGTTTTGCAATCACCACAAAGTCCCTGAAAAAGAAAGAATGCCAGCATCGGCAGTTCTTCTATCTGCCTTCCTTTCATATTATGCAGGGAAAGTCTCAGGTTCTGCGATCAAAAACTGGATGTCGGGCTTAGCAATGTGGCACTGCTTGAGCGGTGCTTCGTGGTTTGGCGATGAGGGCCTGGTTTCAAAGATGAAGAGAGGTGCAACTCGTCTGGCCCCAGCCTCCTCGCGTCGTGAACCCAGACCTCCAGCTTCTCTTGAGCATATCCTTACACTTCTTTGATGCTTAGATCTCACAAAACCGTTCGATATTGTTGTCGCTGTCGTTGCCGTGTGCGCCTTTCTGGCTTGTTGTCGTCTTGGTGAGCTCACGGTACCTTCCCACCCCATACTGTAATATCTATGCATATATTTATTATAACATATAGTACCTCTTTTGCATGGAA
>QLOY01002574.1:0-16808 GCA_003313965.1 Megacollybia marginata
TCTATGCAAAATAGGTATGATAAGTTATCATATATCTATGCATAGATCCTACAGTATCAGGTGTGCGAAATGCATCCCTCGCAACTGGTATCACGAACATTGGTTTTCCAATACGAACCCCGGTATAATCGGGCAGCTTCATCACCAAAAGGAAAAGGAAATCCCGGTAATTAGTTTCTTTACTTCAACAGTCGTTCTCACAGCATGTCAAGAAGGTCCCAAAGCTGAAGGATGAAGATAGCGACATGGATTCTGACTATTAGTGATAACATTGCGTGTGTTGCCCCAAGCATGCAGTACCTAGTTTTATTGGTTTTGTTCATTGTGTAGACGGCACGGTGAATTGTTTACATCTCTACGTCATGTCCAGCATGCCATCATGCATCATCGATCATCTTTCACGACCAAAAAATCTCCTTGAAAGACGATTCTGAGTTTCCTTTGACATGTCAAGCAATGCTGCCTGGCAATGCGGGACTGGTTCCTTGTCACACACTACTCTCATAAATCTCGCAGCTTTAAGCAGCAGCTTCTAGACAATTACAGCTGTTGACTCTAAAAATGGAATCGAAACAGTAACGCCCGACCACGGGTAACAAAAACATGAGAAGACAACAATAACAATACCAACAATGGCTTTGAAGCACTAGCCGCTGACTTGCAACGAGCTATTATGCACCAAGCCCCATTTCACCCCTTTGCTCCCACTCTGGTTCTACACCTAGAATTTTCACCTGAGCCTGTCATATCGCCGAGGGAAAAGTCAGTTTTCCACCTGGTCTTCAACGATGAGGACATCTTGAGGACGTCACTGCATCATTCCCAGCTCTAGCCACTAGTAAAGCTCGACTTCGAGTGAGCCTGCCAGCCATGGACCTCTCATCGGAATCTAAAATCCCCAAACCGTGTCGAGGTCGCATCTGGGTCGCATCTGTGTATACCCAGCTATTCCATGACTGTTTTCGTTGTGCACCAGTCATTTTTCGACGGCTTTCCGAGAAAGCTACATTTGCATTACCTTCTGCACACCGAGTACTGCCTATCCCAATTGCTCTCGAAACTCCTCAACAGCCCCATGGCACCAACTCATGAAGACCTGTATCGTTCCCCAAGTATACTCCTCCAAAACAAGCCATCACCGAACGATGAAGTAGACCCAGGCGCGGCAGGTAAAATCCTAATTACCTAGCTGTGCTTTGAATTAACTTTGAATTAAGACTGTTCCACTATCGCCGGAGTTCTCAACGATGGCTTTAGCTGTATTACGATGTCTTCCTGCGATTTTATCCCCTCCCCACCAATTGGAAGTAACCGTGCAGTCCATGAACGCACCGATTTTTATTTTGGTCAAGATGACTTCCTCATATGGCTGCAGCCTCATAATCCGTTACTTCCACACCTCCCTTTCATCCATCGTCGCCAGGATGAAATTGAAGATCAAAACTGGCAGTTTTGTGGTCTCTCCCTCAACGCAGTGACTTCCAGGTCACCGACACCCAATTCTGTACCAGGATGGGGAGACTTTACCCATACTTTCTTATTCCCTTTCGCAAGTTTCAACAATCTCTAATAGAGCGACTCGAGTCGCTATATCTGTCTGAGACACCTGTCTGTCCCATTAGCATAGGCTAATTAGAGACTGCCAGGGACCGGGTTATCGGATCTAAATTGGGTGGTTTGGACTTGTAACACACCACTCCATTAATTCTTGGATAAATAACTGACTTCATTTTTGCAGGCTATTCATGCGCATGACTTGTTGCTATAGGCAACACAGTATTCCTAAAGGGGTTTCGGCATGAGCGGGAGCACTCGTCCCGATTTAGAGACTGTCTGGCGCTTGCTTCGCAGTGGCGGCACTGCCCGACGCAGCGAGCTCCAACATGTATGGAAAAAATTCGGAAAATTCACTTTAAATGGAGTTAATTCCTACATCAGATACGCATGCAATGGCGGTGCTACCCAACACAGTGAGCACCATTTCCCTCTAATTGACGCAAAAAAAATCAGGAAAAATCACATAAATTCAGTAAAACTTCAGTCAATACACGATAGGTTTACTGTGGAGCATAGAACTATGAGAATCAGTCTCCAATCACACTGAGCACAGCTACAGCTGTAGCCAGTCCATCTGTATCATCATCATCTTCATCTCTGTAGCTCTGAATTTCTTTGTTGAGGTATTGATTGCTATGTTCAGCATTGGCAAACGCAAATGATGCCATGTCACCCATTACGACCTGATCATGGCCATGGTGTTGGATTGACCAACCAGACCCCAACTCTGTGTGTGTGCCAGGATTAAGACTACCACTGAAACCCGGATGCTCTGAGAGGTGTAGAAGACGATAGTGATGAAGGTTGTTCGAGCAGACACGCTGGTGGCGGTAGATATTGACTTGGTGGGCAAGAGATGGATTCGTAGAAGAGAGACAGTTGATATGGTATGGTGTTCAAGGTATAACTCCTCATCGCGCATTAGGGTGACAAGACGACGAATCTCGACATTGAGATGAATGATTTCATGCTGAGCCCCCTGGATTTTGTAATAACGGTCCATGGCAACACATCCAGCATGTGTAGCCCACACGCGTGTTCAGACATCTTGGCGGGCATCACGGAGGAGGTCGAATTCAGAGAGAAATGAATATTCAACAATCTCCTCCCATCGTAGCTGCGGTCTACCCAAGGCCTTGGCCGACATGTTATACTTGTCGAGAGCAGTTCGAATTGCATTTAAGCGAGCTTGCAAGGCTTTGGCGATATGCTTGCGCTGTTTATAGCCTGTAAAATGTTAGTGGAGTTTCAATAAAAAATCGAACTTACCAGTTTATGACATATTCATTTTTGTCAACTCAAACATCTGTGCCACAATCATCCCTTCCAGAGTATCTAGACACCGACGATATGTTCTATGTTTGAGCAACTCCGCAGTCTTGTTCCACTCCGAGGAGCCCTCAGCCCAGCGGATGTCTATCTCATGACGTTTCTCAATGTCTTGAAGAGCATGCAATGCCTTGAGCACTAGCTCTTCTTGGTGTCGTCGAGCTCGCTCAACGGCTCTGGAGTTGTCATGTTGCCCAAATGCAGTTGGATCTTGCATGATGAATGTGTTCCGCGTGGCATCCAATTTTTCCCTGCAAGACAGCTGAGTATCAATGTAAGGGATTCAGTAAAGGCTTACTGTGCCGATTTGAAGGCAATAAGCTTCTCAAGATACTCCATCTGCAGGCTCTTTACTAAGCCCTTCAAGATACGCCCATTCTTCTGCACACCATTGTTCGAACTGGTGCGGGCCCTCCATTCCAAGGTCATCCATCATCTTTGCTAGCATAGGAGCATCTTTGAGGATCTCTAATGCTCGATGATAATTGCTGCAGAGGAACCGGCCTATTCCATGTCAACCAAATAAGATCAAGAGAACAGGACTTACTGAGATTTGGGTATGTTTCAAACCTATCTATATGCTTCATGTAGTTCACAATAGACTGGTGGCGATGAAACACAGTAGAGTATCGAGTAGTGCTTGCTAACACATTCGAACGCAAGAAATACGACTCGCAATTTTTGAAATCTTCAAGACCTGTCTGGGGAATATAGGTCGGAAGGAAATCATGCTGACACAGGTGGTTATGACCATGACCATGGAAAAGCCCAACAACACAGCAGAACCCCAACTTCTTCGCCAGGTCATCCAGTGGGGTATGACGAATTGTCCAAGCTAGCTTGCATCCCACGTCATAACCGGCGCAAAGACCTTCTCCGAATACATCTAACAATTGCTGAACAATTGCTAGTGGGTATTTAGCGCTATCAAATGTAAGTATGTTATCAAATATAAAGAAATAGCTCACAGCTCCCCACTCTTCACCATGTCGACAACAACAAGAACATAACTGTGTCGACACAATGATAGGAAAATCCCTGATTCGTCGAAGACTCCCCACATTGCAGAGTTCATATCTTTTTTCATATTCTGCCATTGGTCGGAACACGGCGAAATGTCAGTCTCAACAGCAAGCATGTCCTGCAGAGCCTCTTTCGACCACTTGTCAACTGCTGACCAAGGTAAAAAGTAATCGGCTCCACCCCAGCGGTCATCCAAACGTTTTGAGGATGGTCCCAACCCACCCTCAGTTGCACCCTGATCCCTACGAAGTACACGCTTCAGGGAATCGTTGCCATCCATCGAGAATAACATACTGTAACGAAGTTTGGGCTCGTCTTGAAGACGGAAAGTGCAGCACGGGCAAGCATTTTTTAACCGCCAGTCAGTGCTATCGCGGCCAAGAGCTACTTGCACTTGGAGTTCCACGGAATCGAGAATTGAGACATAGACATCGAATGCAATGGTGAACTGATTGACTAGTGACGATTTGTACGGCTCCTGTGATTTCTGATCAGAAAGTTCCAAGCAAACAAGAATTGAAACCTACACAATGCATGTCACATAACATCTTGACAAGGCTTGAACACCCAAGTGCGAACAACGCAACCGCATTAAACGATAAACTTCCAATGTACGGATAGTCACTGCAAGGTGAGGTCTCAACAGCGAACAAGGAACAAGGCCCTGGCGAACAAGGCAGGTAGCGATAGCGGGGTCTGTGTTTCGTACATCAAGGGAAGTCTCTCGCTTCCCTATACAAACTCAGTGACGCAGAGGTAAGAAAAAAAGCAGGCTCACAGAACAGATCAATTACCGAGATGAGGTATGTTCCATCAACATCTCCGCTAGTCTGGCTGACCTCGAGTGAGCTCAGACCATCTTCTCCTCTCGTCGCACTCCATTGCATATAAGCCTGGGTCATAGGCTCAATTTGCTCTTTGAATGCGTTCACAAGAGCTTGAACCCGATCTATACGAGTGCGACCATCTGCGGAACGTCTGAACAGATCAATATCATCGTCCTAGCTGAGGGTAATCATTAACTTACCGTTTAATCTTTTGGCATTCATCTGATAACTTCTGTAGTATCTCCTTGAGTTCACCGCCATGGTTACTGATTTGCAATGCCGTGTTTCCACGAAGAGCACCGTCCAGCATTTGCCAGTTACTATCGTCGTCTGGTTCGTTGGTGATGTCAACCAAATTCTGCAGATTGTTGAGCTGCCCAATGTCCTCCAGATTCATATCTCCATAGTTTTCAGATTTAGTTTTAATGAAATTAGTCCCTGACCTATAAAGCGGATTTCTTGCTCTAGCAGCTGAGCTTTTTTGGTCTGGATAATTTGCGAGTGATTTGATACAACACGGAGAGAAGGGCCGAAAAGATTGCATGCTCCAGCCGGTGCACGAATTTTTGCAGAGGAGAGAGTGACTCTGTTGCGACCTGTAACCTGCCTTCAGGTCATAGCAGAATCAACAGAATCACGTGCGTAGGGCCTTAACTTAGAACACTGGTCAGCGCTCAGCGCTTAACACCGATCTCTCCACTCAAATCCATGGGAGTTTGGGTTAGGATATGCACGCAATGTTGGTTGGGGTAGAGTAACGGTAGTTGATCTTATAGATCTAATCATCATACTAACAAGTAACTAGTGCCAGTGAAAGTTTTGTGAAAGTTGCTGAATTGATGATGATCCTACTTCGGATACACTAGAAAGCAGAGCTCTATGTTAGATAGAGATAATAATCAATGAATATCTCAATGAAGTCAAGAGCTCTATGTATGCCCTGAAGTTTGCGAATCGGCAACAAACTTGAATCGGGCACTACATCAATGACTTGGATTCAATAAACTTGACTGCACTTATGTCCACCAACAATTGTTCCAGACAGCGCTATCAACCCAGCAGATGGAGTTGAAACCATTGCATCTGAACATTTGTCCCCTGAGTCCACAGTAATCATCCCACCAGTGACATTTGATCACTATGATTTCACTTCTGGGACTTCAACTCGAGATTATGCTTCCATTCAAATTACATTCGTATTGCATTCAACTGAGATTTCAGCCTCAAACTTGAAGATAGCATTAGATGCACAAGGACAACGGGGCAGTGTTCAGATGGGATGTACACTTTCGCAACATAAGCCCCACTAGTAGGTAAGTTGGCCCTCTTGCAGAGTATATAACAAGCTACTTTTCACCTGCAAGTTTCTCTTCTTAGAACTCATTGATTCACCGATCACTGCGATCAGGCTGCAGTAATTGGCGATGCCTGCAACTTGGCAAGATGTGGGTTATGAGCTCTGCACAATATAACTTACATAATCGATTACATGTCCTCCACGCTAAATGTTGCAGAAATCTTGCAATCCACTGGGCTCTCTTATGAGACGCTAGAAAAAATTAGGTGTGAAGCTAGTGAACAACAGATGCAGAAAAAGTAAGCTTATAATTCTGTGTCTGAAAATCCCCAATTAATCATGCCGTAGGAGTAAAGAAAGGCAGCTTTTAGCAGCTCATGAGCGAATGCAAAAGTAATGCATACAATGATACTAATCTCAAATTAACATCTACTATAGGCGACAAGCAACAGCAACTAAAGAGCAACGTGCCGAGCGGCGGGAGAAGCAGAAAGTGTATGATGCTAAGTACCGAGAGGAGCATAGATATGAGCTGGCTATGAAAAGTTACCAGCGCAGAGTTGCGTAAGTGCTCAAGGATCATCTGAAGGCTGACTGTCTCTTGCAATAGTGCTTATATTCAACGATTTGGACGAGATGCCTTTGAAGAAAAATATCGCCACCACAACGCTAAACACAAGCAGCCTACTGAATGTTAAACCCCGGCCTTCAGTGATAACAAGGACCCATCAATGACAGGTGAATTGATTGCATAGGGCGTAACAAAAACATTTCGAAGCGTACAAGTTCGAATTAACAATCCAGCGTCTCAACCATACTCTCCATGTATGCAATGACAAAGATTCTGTATGCTTCTTCCTCTGCCTCTGACTGAACGGAGACCCTGTGATGATTGCCGGCGGCCGCGCGTGCTTGATCACTAGGTGATTAAGTTAACAAGAATAATTCTGATGAGAGGACTTACAGGTCTCGATAAACGCCTGGCTGGCGGCCTTGAACAATTACCCAAAAACCACCTTGATCAGCAGCCTGACTAGAGGTCGCAGGAGTGCGAGCGTGAGGATGAGAAGGACCAGCAGAAGGACCGGCAGTAGGACGAGCAGGACGAGAAGGAGCTGCACCAGAAACCGAGGATTGGTTGCGATGAGTTGCCAGTGATCTCAAGAAATACTATCATCAGCGAAGCTTCCACTGGCCCCAGATAAAGACAATGCGTAGCGAGCTGATGTTGGGGCACGAGGAGTGCGAGGCAAGTGCAAAGGAATGTCAGCGCACCAACCCCACCGGCACATCGTGCCGGAAGTCTAGACTTGCGTGATTTAAATAGCTGTCCAATTAGAGGACACCATTTGGTTACTCGCTATTTTGTGCGAACTCGCTATGCGAGATGACTCCGAGATCGTTTCAGACCTGCTTTTTTTTGTTCGCCGTGCCAGGGATGGTGGATGATAGAATACCTGACCAATGAAATTTTGGAGAATTGACAAAGGCAAATTTTTCTCTGTATTGACTGACGGCGTTTTACTTACATATTTAGGATGTTCTCGCTCTGACCCATTGCACAAACAACCCATGGCCATCGTTAGCAACGCTGCATCAACATGGGCGCAACGCAATCCCTCTCGATCTCGCCTTCATCCTCAGGAACGCAGTCGCAAGCTGAACACGGCCGCTCAGCAATTGCAGCAGGCAGAACGGAAGGCTCAACACAATGCTCTCGTCGATGATCTCAAGCAATTGACTGGAGATCACGAGAATCGTTTGACTGCACTTGCTGCAAAACATGGATGCAAAATTGCCTATCTACACAAATTGTTACACACATCACAAGCCTACAAGAAATCCCGCAAGCCAAACCTGATGAACACTATCATCCATCACAAGGCACAAGAGCTGAACAAAGGTGAGTACCTACTATGTTGATATTCATTTCACTCATGTCTCAGGTAATGATCAGAAAGCGACCATTCATCAAATACGCGAAGCAGTGAAGAAGGATTCTGCCCTTAACCCTGATACAATGTCTGACGAACACAAGAACAAGTTGATTGATAACCTCCTTGAGCATCGCGCTCTGCAATCACACGGCGTTCGAGTATCCAATAAGGATAACCACAGGTGCAGGTAACTCACAGGTACCTGCAGGTGTATCCGTGGGAAAACCTGTTAAAACCTGCATCTAACACCTGCAGGTCCAAGAAAGACGCTAGAGTGCAGGTACAGGTCTACAATCTAGGAGTTGCACAGGTACCCACAGGTACCTGCACCTGCACCTTACTGGCGTAGCTTGGGTGTCTCCAGAATTAAGCCAACTACATTCAATCAACTATGTACATGTCCATTATCTTCTACTCTCCACCGTGGACCTTTTTCCTTCATGTTCATAACAATTTGGTCCTTTGGAATGAGCCCCTGTTTATTCCATGCTGCATAGACAGTTGCAGCACGAACTGATTTATCTGATAGATTGTGACGAAACTTGCTAACCATCCGGCCACTTCTGGAAAAACTACGTTCTCCTGTAGTAGACGTAGCTAGCATTGCATAAGTATCAAGTCTCTTCAATAAAAAGATACATTACCAGGTGCTGATAAGAAATCAGTTGCCATTTGAGCAAATGCAGTCCGAACTGGGTCTTTACTGCTTTCAAGAATGCTGTTCCAATACACCAAAGGACCAGTATCCTTAACAATGGGACTATGGAGGAATTCAGTAAGGATATCAGCAGGAGCTGTTGAGTCTTCTTCCTCGACCATAAAGCGTGCATAACGATTCTAATCATGGTCAGTTCTACTTGTAGCATGAAGTCAAGCAAACCTCACCTTGGTCTTAGGTTGTTGAGATGATGATGATGCTTCAACAGCAGCGGGACAGTATCGCTTCCACTCATCCTGGACAAGTTTAATGACTTCATCAATCCAGCTTTGAGGCCACTTGTGCTTGCGAAAATATTGAAGTTTGTAACCAGGGTGTAACACTGATGGTCTTAGTTCATGTTCACTAGAGATTGCAAGACATACCCATTGCGATGCGGTAGATTATGGAGTCATCAGTCAGAGCATAGTACTTGTTTAAATGTCTAAGACCAAGCCATGACCCAAAGCGAACAGCGGGATGAAGGTCTTCATCATCACGGGCTGCAGAGAGTGCGTTTGTTAAGCCATCAATCTCAGGGATGACTTGAGGGCGTTTGCGACTTCCTCTAGGCATAATGGTGGAGACTGTTTGAGTTTGAGTTAACAACAAGTGGACGCGTCGTGTTTTGTTGACGGCAAAGAGGCCGAAATCTCCGATAAGTCCGACACAATGTGTTCGGACAACAAGCAATGAGAAGTGTTGAGGAGAATGAATGTTGCGCCGCCTTCCGAGCGACAGTATCCGTCTACAGAGGCTGAGAATGGTTTGCATTGGCCAGTTGAGGAAGGAAGTGGCCTGGGTCGAGGCCTAGGTCTAGGGAAGGCAAATGAACCAGTACTATAATGCAAGTCAACATCCTTTCTCAAATCTCAACGTAACAATCCATCCTTTCTGGGTGTTTCTTCTGCTACCCGACATCGTATGAGCGGAGCGGGGATTATGCCGTACAGAGGAAGGGAGCAGGTGGCAGCACGAAGCACGTTCCACAGATTCGACAGCTTAAGCACGAAGCAAAAGCAGTATCTCAAAGAGCGAACACGTAGTGAGCTCTCTAGGGAGTGGAGGAAGGACATTGGAAGAGGAGGTCGATTGAGACGACAGTGTTTGGTCGACTGTCGATAGCCTGGAGGATCAGTGTTGCTCTCTTTTGCGTTCTTCTTTTCAGCAGCTTCGTAACTGGCAACCAACTTCTCTGCCATTGATATCCTTCTATGGATCTTGGCGTCACCTTTTCTCTCCCCAGAAGCGTCGGTGATCTTTTCGACAGAAGAACGTTCAGGGTTGAGGTTGGTCGAAGAGCCGTTCGGTGAATCTTGACCATCGACGGACCGCAAGCCATCCCAATGGGTAAGATGGCCGTCTATGACTTTGTATATAGCTTTGGCGGTGCAGCGGAACTTGCCGTGTTGCTGTGACAAAGTGTGAGAAGCCGAAACAATTTTGGAGGTAAACTTACGCTGACTGGGGAGTTTCCTCATGGGGCAGAGCCACGAACAGTAGATATGATAGCTGAATCGTTGTAACGAGCATACGGATCCTGAGGGGTGTTGGGATTTGGATAGTTTGGGTGCCGACCGACGAAGCACCTGAAGAGGGCGGTGATGACGGATTGGGTGACAATGATCTCGTCATCAGCAGAGCGACATTCTAGATGCAAGAGCTTGATACAAATTGGCTGGGTAGCGAATACCTGCTGCAGATGGTCTGAGTTGAATCCGTTTTTGCTGATGAAACGTTCGAGGAGATGAACTACGCGAGAAGGCTCCTTGGGATCCGGCCAACAATTAGACTGAGAAGATTTCAAGGAGGCGAGGTTCTGGGTTGCCTCGTCACTGCAAGAGTGAATAAATGTGAGGGTTTGAGAATGTGCACTCACGTAGAAAAAGAATTCGAAAAAGTACGGAAGAACTGCTTGTGCAGGCCCAGCTGGAGGGACACGATCACAGAGTTGCAAACAAGTTGAAACTTGAGAGTGTCCGTGAGAAACGGACGCCCTCTCTTGGGACGAAGTCGCAGCCTGCTGTTCAGACGGCATCGTGGTCGACGAACAAAGTAGAGTGTCGGATGTCGGATATCGGAACGAATTACGAATGAGATCGGGATGCGCCCTGCGTCCCCAAAACGCACGCTTCTTTCGTCCCATAGAACCCGTTGCCCGTCTCGACTTCCCTTGCTCTGACGCACGAGAGCATTGTCCCATTCGTCACCGGTATCCCCAGCCTCGAGATCAGATTCCGTAGGAGGAACCAGCCCTGTCGGAAAAAGTTGATGTCGTTCGTTCTGTCGCTCGGAGGTTTGTAAAAATGTTTGGATCCCTTGAGTTCCATTTTGAAGGGTTTCCAACCTTTGGAGAGGGAGATGGATGTGGGAGGAGTAGGAACGTCTGCAACGAGATTTTAAAGCATTTTACCTCGCACCTGGGGCATTATAAGTCTCTAGAATTGGCCTGGGATCTGTTGGGTAAGAAATTTAGAATTTTGGCTTCCTTGCTGAAGAACTGCTCGTTCTCGGCTCAACCGCAGCCGTACTCAGTTTGGGAGTCGATGTGCTATGCGTAAACCACTTGGCGGGCCGAGACAAAAGTTGCGCAAACTCGCCAGTAGACAGCAAGTTCGCTCGTGGAAAATTGAGCAAGCTGGAAGATTCTTGAGGCGAGAGAGCATTTGGAGATGGTGTAGTTTAGGAGCCATCAAAGCCTTCAAATGGTTAGCAAATAAACATTATAAGGCTGAAAAGGCTCACTGAGGTGGATATCAATAGGTTCTGTGACGAATGAACATGAGTGACAGAGGCAAGTCGTGCCTCAACTCTGCTTTGTTAGGCTACGGCTTTCAAGTGTTGAAATTGGACCACAGAAATGATGCAGGTACAGGTACCATCCGTGGTTGCAGTTACCTGCAGGGCTCGGATACCTGCTCTTCCGCATCCGCGGGTCAGGTAACCGTGGGAACATTTTGTTGCGGATGCAGGTATCAGATTTAAGAAGGTGGTTACCTGCAGGTGCGGGTGCGGATAACCTGCGGATGCATCCGTGGTTATCCTTAGTATCCAATCTTGCTGCTGCCCAAGATATTGCGCACACCATCCAGTATATTGATCAGTCGGTGCGTTCGTGTCCATGCAATCATACTACATATTAATACACGATGAAAGATGAGTGCTCTTGCAGATCGCTGTGGTAACTATGGCTTTGCATTCTTCACTCGCGGCCATCTTGACGATACCGCCATTCCTGAATGGACCGCAACGCCCGGAGTTGAAAAGTTTTTTGTTGATGTGCTTAAGATGGATCCAAACGATATTGTCCGTGCATTCGAGCATTGGGGAGTCCTCCAGGGCAAAAGTAAGTGCACAGATATCGATACTGGTCTGCTCTTCACAAACTTTTGTAGATGCTGAAGAGCGCGATACAAATGCCTCTCTCCGAGCAGACATCACAAAGTTGGTTTTGAATGGTCTTCATTCGTCCTCTACATCTACTCTTACACCTTGCTAACATTGAGCAGATGCTATCACCGGACAGAAAACACTTTTGATGTCATACACTAACTATGACATTGATATTCGTTTAAAGTACCAGGTGGAGCTCTATGGCTGGCCCGACAACATTGCCTTCACTTCGCCCTCCCACATCACTACTGGGAATGCCTTGCGAACTGTTCGAGATGCACTCAAAAGTGGACTCTGTCGGTGGATACCTCTGTCACGTGATTCGAAGGAGGCGCTTCAAAAGCGTGTAGAGTTGGGAGAGGTTGTGAAAAAACCTCGTGCACAGAGAGCTGACAAGGGAACGAAGCGTGGACCACGAAAATACACTGGCAAGGAGAACCGGCCTCCAAACAACACTAAGAGCACCATAGTCAGATCTCTTCGTCGTTCTGCTGCTATTGTCACTGAGGGGGCTGACGAGTAATTTAGACATCTATTTGGCTTGATTTTCTGTAATTTTCTCGTCTCAATTAGAGGGAACTGGTGCTCACTGTGTCGGGTGGCGCCGCCATTGCATGCGTATTTGACGTAATAACTGTATGAATTAACTCTAATTTAAAGTGAAATTTCCGAATTTTTTCCATACATGTTGGAGCTTGCTGCGTCGGGCAGTGCTGCCACTGCGAAGCAAGCGCCAGACGGTCTCCAAATCGGGACAAGTGCTCCCACTCATGCCGAAACCCCTTTAGGAATACTGTGTTGCCTATAGCAACAAGTCATGTGCATGAATAGCCCTGCAAAAATGAAGTCAGTTATTTATTCAAGAATTAATGGAGTGGCGCATTTCAAGTCCAAATCACCCAATTTAGATCCGGTAACCCGGTCCCTGGCAGTCTCTAATTAGCCTATGCTAATGGGACAGACAGGTGGTCTGAGAGTTCTCTGAAATCGCAATTCCCTACTGAATACAATCTCTACAATTCCCTGCAACTGAGAACGTTGCCGATACTGAACTGGCTTGAACTTGTATCTACAGGTTTTTGTGCCATGTGTCGCACTTTCCGAGTGTTACAACGAAATCTACTGGAACTCGAAGCGCTCATCGACTTGCTTGAGCACCGAAAGCAGAGCATGAACACTGGATCGGTGCCTGCAGACCAAACCAATACGGAACAAGCACCCGCAGGTCAAATGCCCGCAGAACTGGCGCCGGAAGAACCTCTGCTCCGAAGGTTGATTACAGTAGGTGTTTTCGTGTACAGTATGGACGACAATACCAAGCCATGGGTATCTACCACTGGTTAATTCGACTGTATCAACTAGTTCTTAACACCAAAATACGTGATATCGCATACCTCCAACAGCCTGATCACATTGGGCTGTCGCTTCACCTTTCTCATGACTCTCCTTGCATCTTCGTAGGCTCTGCCTTGGACCTCACATCAGGAAAAACCCTTTTTGACCTGGCAAACCTGGCAAACTTGAGTAAACCTGAGTCAACCTAAGTCAACCTGAGCTGATCTGGGACTAACCTAGACATGACCTGGGCTGACCTGAGTTGACTTGGGCTAACCTAGACATGACTTAGGTTGACCTGGCTGACCTGAAAATTGAGACTTAAACCTGGGACTGACCAAGGTTGACATAGGTTGATCCAGGTCAACCTTGAGGCATCCAGGTTAAAAAGGGTTTTTCCTGATGCAAATTGTATTTAGCAATCTCAAACTTTACGGAAAATTTGCTACGATATCCTGATCCGTTCAATGCAATCAGCCTTCCCGAATTCATTCCTCCGTCTTCGACTCTCCTGTCTACAGGCCCTCAACGTCACTGTGCATTGAGTGCTAAGGAGCGATTTGCCAAGACGCGTTCCCCATGTCGGTAGCAGTTTTACTTTTCTTCGTTCATCTGATATTGACTGTAACCTAGATGCCAAAGCCAAAGCCAAAGCAGCGAACCATGTCCAGCGTAATAAATTCGAAGATCCAGTACACCAGCTTTTTCCACTGTCAATTCTGGCATGGAGAGATGCCCTTGCCAACGTAGATAGGTCGACGAATGTCCACGTCTTCCAAATGCATGCATCTGATTTTGGTTACATTGCTCCTGAGCCAGCATCTCTTGTTTCAAGCCAAACAGAAGAAAAGTCGATCTCGATGTTGCGTGTCTGGCTGAAGATACGTAGTCTGTGCTTCTTCGTATCTCATTGAAGTCTTCGCTGGCACAACCTCTTCCAAACACGTCTTGGAATGCCATCCTCACTGCGGAATACGCTGCTCAAAAGGCTCGAGATCGTGAGCCTGGCAAACGAACTCAACACAGAGACAAACTGCGAAACGAATTAGTTTCACTATATGGGAACTGCGTTGGTGATGAGAGTGAGATTAAAGTTGCGTCCTCAATAGACCTCATCCATGTCAATGCTTCCTGGCTTGGAATTCCGTTCGAACAACTCGAATGGGAGCATTTTGAACAGATACTCTGGGAGCTCCATGAGCTATGCTTTCGTTATGAATTCCGAGCTTTAGATCGAAGAGCTCGTCTTTGCACACCTTTCGAAAACGATCCCAATGCAGAGACTCTGCTGATGCAGTGCTTCCCCGATAATTCAGTTGGCATTCCCACTCCCGACACAGCTAATCATGGCATCGCAAGCCTCTCTTCTCGAGAACGGGGCCACTATCTGTTTGCAATGGCGCGTGTCATGAACCGGTGGAGAGGGGTCGCAACTGATAGTCTAATTGCACAAATAAATAAGTTCCGTTGGTCTTTGGAGGAGCTGGAATCGTTGGAGAAAGAAATCGCCGAAATGTACACTCAATTATTTTTCACCTGCTTCCGTCGTGCCGCTGTTGTTCCTCACCGCCTTAGAATCTGACCACAGTACTCACTGGAGCAACTTGTCACCAAAGTGAGTCGTCGCAGGAAGCTAGGGAGGGTTGGTGTAGATCCTGGAATGATGAGACCATGGTTCAAAGCAAAATGGACCATTAACCGAATCTTACTCGCAGCTGTGATGACGCTGAAAGTCACGTGTGACATCTGTTGGTGAGTTGTATTTCTTGTTTGTTATTCTGTTCCAAAGCACATAGTATAGCGCACATAGTATTGTCGATAACGTATCATCCCTTTCCAAATAACTCACTATTAAGGATCAAAATCGAGTCTGAATAATTTTGTACTCAGCACGAAAATTAATACAGATTGTACAAGTTATTGTACCATAGTAGAAGGAACTATTGAATGTAGCGAGGCGCAGCGAGTGAATGAAATATCAGACTGGTTCGACAGTCGGTGGTTTAGTTAGAGAACCACCGACAATACTGCCCGCTTATCCCGAACTATCTCGTTGCATCTCAACACTCCCCCTCAACGCGATATGTCGGGTATCATAACGATAAACCCAGCAGCCCAGCCATCCTCTCTAACTTTTCATGCCCCAAAGGCTTCGTGAGCACGTCAGCTGGCATGTCGTCAGTTCGAATATATTGTACTTGCAACCGGCAATGCGCGACTTCATCTCGCAGCCAATAGAAGCGCAGATCCAGGTGTTTGACGTGTCCATGATGTTCAGGATTCTTGGCAACCAAAAGAGCGGATTGGTTGTCGATGTGAAGGATCGAAGGTGAGGACTGTTTATACCCAATCTCCTCTAACAGATTTCTTAACCAGAGAACTTCTTGGCCAAGAGACACTGCAGACACATATTCAGCCTCAGTTGTGGAGAGGGTGACAAAGGCTTGGAGACGACTCATCCAACTGATGGTGCCTGTACCCATCTTGATAACATATCCAGATGTCGAGCGACCATTGTCAGGATTACCACCATGATCGGCATCACAGAATGCAGCAAAGGGGTTGTTGGAATTTGGATCAGGTGAATAGGTGAGCTTGTAATCAACTGTCCCTTTCAGATACCTAAGAAGATGCTTTAGGGCCTTCCAATGCTTTACCCCGGGATCTTTGCTGAAGCGAGCAAGTACTGACACGGCATAAGCAATGTTGGGTTGTGTAGCTATTGCAGCGTATGCCACAGCTCTGAGTATGTTGATGTATGGGACAGTTCGCATTTCTTCCCATTCCTCATGTGTTTTGGGTGACATTTCAGTTGACAGTTTTTCAGATGGATCGAGTGGGGTAGAGACAGGTTTGCAGTCGGACATTCCAGCATGCTCGAGTATGTTAAGGATATACTGCTGTTGCGATAAGGTGAGTTTCCGTTCCACTTGAGTGCGCTGTATCTCAACTCCAAGCAGGTAGGAGGTTGGCCCTAGGTCACGTAGCTTGAAACGGGTTTTCAGCTCGTCAATGACTTGCCTAACCTGCTGGGTGGACTTGGCTGCAATAGTCATGTCGTCAACAAAGACTGGGATGATGATGCGACTGTCATCCTTCCCATACACCCAAACACTGTGCTCGCAGCGAACTTGACTGAAACCCATGGAGGTAAGTACACTGTGGAGTTTCTGATGCCACTGACGTCCTGCTTGTTTTAGGCTGTAGAGGGATTTCAAGAGTCGGAGAGCCCAAGTCCAATCCTTTGTTCTGAATCCTTCTGGCTCTTCCATGTATACTTCCTCCTCCAGTTCACCATTTAGGAATGCTAAGGAGATGTCGACACTGTGGAGTTCAAGATCCTCCAAGGTGTTACATCCGTGCACTTAGACTAATCAACTGGCCCTTAAAAGCCCTTGTTCTCATTATATCTA
>QLOY01002576.1:0-13428 GCA_003313965.1 Megacollybia marginata
CTATGCAAAAGCTCTTTGGAAAGCTGTCAGTAATTTATGCATAGATGCTACAGCATCTGGTGTTGTAGTGGAGTGTATACGTTGCGTTGAGGTGGGATTGGGGCTCCAGTGTGAAAAGCGTGTGATCTCGTCTTTTCTTCTTTGAGCGCCATTTCGATATTGTATAATTTTTGCTTTATTCTGGTATAAGTGACCAGAATCGGTATCCCTCCCCTGTACAGCTCTGTCCATATTTCTGACCGTACCTGATTTTTTAGAAGATCTATGAGGACGGCGTCTAGTCGTCGGTAGCCTGCAGTGGTGGCTTTGAGTTCGAATTTGGTGAAGTACTCAGTTAGGGTGTCTTTTCCTTGTCTGAGGTTTCGAAGCTCGTTAGCAGCATTGACTTTTAAGTTTGGATCCTCGAAGGCTTCTCGAAGATCGGTGATGAACCCTTTAAAGTCGTTTGCCATGAGGGTGTTGTTGTACGAGTGATCTTCTTTCCAGTTTCGAAGCCAATCTGATGCGACACATGGTGATCCGTCTTCCGTGCCGAGGTATGATATGACAAACCATATCTTTCTTTCGTCGCTTTTGAATTCATCTTCATAGGCCATGAGATAGGTGTCGACTGCTAAGATGAATCCTTCCCAGTTCTTTTTGTCGCCTGTGAATCTGGGTGGCGTAGCGATTTTGATTTTGGAGGTGGTTGTCATTGTTATTGTGGATGTGGGTGTTACTTGTTCGGTTGGTATGTCTTTTCGGATGCCGTCAGGCATTATGACGACGGTGCTTCCTCCTCCTGCTGGTTCTGCTAGTATGGTGCCCATTATTCCTGTAGTTGATTCGAATAGCTGTACTATTTCTCCGACCAGAGAGTATTCAGTTCTGTCTCTGTGGATTTCGTACTTGGCTCCTTCGAGCGAATTTCCCAGGGGATGGACGTAATAGTCTCCCTCCATTCTCTGCGACACGTAGTATCCCAGTTGTCGTATGATGCGTGAATCTGGATGATCGCTTTTGTCCAGGTAGTAGTATGGTGGTTCGGTTGTGTACACCATTTTTTCTGGGGCTTTTTCTGATGTTGACGCTATTTGCGTGTCCATGTCAGTCATGCTTCAAAGCGGACCTTTCGTAGTGATGATTTAGTTGGTTGTAGGGTCCGGTGTTGTGGTTTTGACTTAGAAGGTTCTACCAGTTCTCTTTGTACGAGTGGGATTTCTGGTAGTAACTCGGGTTCTGGTGACTGAGGTGGAGTGAAGAAGCTTTCTTTGAACGGAACTGGGATGTCTTTGAAATCTTCTTCGACGGTGTCGACGTCATATTCTTCTATTGCTTCTTCAAGGAAATCTGTGGAGATGATGACGTCTTTTGGTTCGAAATGTTTTCTGTCTCGATTATATCTGATTTCTGGAATATATATTTCGATAAATGTGGTATGATCCGTCTGTTTGTACGTGAGTTACGAAGTGACCTGGTCTGTATATGTTGTTGATGTAATGGGTTAGATCAAGTGGAGCTGAAATTGGCGTCTGCCCACGGACTAGTCGGATCGGAGTGGATGTTGTAATCTGGGCTATTGTGTCTGAGTGTTCTGTATAGGCTGCGTAGTGCTTCCTCAAGCACGTATGGTCTTAAGAGTGTTATGTTGTCTATGGTGAAGATGTCTTCGAAGATCTTTCTTTCTTCATCGTTGATGATTTTGTATCTGTGAAGTTTGCATGCTGTGTCAAGGTAAAACTCGTTTTTTCTGACACTAAGCTGGAAAACGTTCCAAGTTGTCAAAAGTCGTGTATTTGGCATGCTATTCTGGTTACAGCTGGTAATAAACCAGTCTTCGAGTATGGCTAGTGTGGTTAGTGGGTCTTTCGTCTGAGAGACCGCCTGGGCGTCTCTTCGCTGTCTTGTCGTTTCCGTTTGTTCCGTTGTTGTTGTTGTCTGGTAGGTTCTAACTCCGCTGGAAGGAGTTGATTGTCTTTTGTCTGATGTGATTCCGACCACGCTGTTGTGTCGAATCCAAAGCTGTTGTCTGTATTTATTCCTGTGTCTGTGTAGGTGTCGATTTGTCTGCTGCGCGTTATTTCAGCGAGACATTTCTGTGCGTTGATGAGGGTGGCTGCTGAAACGTATGATATGTAGTCTTTCAGGTTAGTGCCGCTAGCTACGTCTCTGTATTCCTTTACTTCTGTGTTGGTGCTGGCGTCTGCATATGTCTTTCGTTTGTGTTACAATTTTCAACTTTCAACTTTAGCGCCCACCTTATCAGACGCCCAATCACTTCCCCTCTTCACAATTCACCCTATCTTTCATTTCCCTTATCCGCTATCTCTTAAATTAACTTCTGATAGCTTATCACAGACACGAGGCAAAAGATAGTCTATCTCTTTCCCTTCGTATCTCTCCCCTCAACCTTATCCTTTACGCCCCAGAAGATAACCACTCAGTATTTAAGTCACTAGTTATTCGTTGTATTCTTTAGTTTTGGTATTATAAGTTTCACCGAGTCTTTGAGTGGCCTGATAAGCTCTCATTTTGCTCGTCGCCTTAACAAAATACCAAAACTAACATCTTTCACCTCACTCATCTCGGTCGACAACTTCGCCTACATCTTACTTCTCACCTGGGTCATCGCCACCTGCAACCTCCTCTTCGACATCACTTGCCACCAACTTCGTCGACGCCGTCGCATTAACCGACGTCTACGTATATGACACCAACGACACATCGGACAAACTCGTCTGTAAACTCTCCTCGTCTCGTTTGGAAGTACCGTTGGCTAGCAGGAAGTCCCCATCTTGAGACGGACGATAGTAAGCAGACCAGGAAAACCGATTAAAGGATTACTAACCGCTTTAAGTGGTCTATCCTCCTAACGACGCAGAACACGAGTGAAAGCTCAGAAACAACCTTATACTCCGACGGTATCACCAGACCCAACTCGAATCAAACTTCACTCCATACCTCACTATCCACCGACGCGTCAATGAACTAATCAGACAGTTCTCTAGACCATTCGACTACACTCCCGGAATCATCAGCCGGATCTACTACACCCACCTACTTACAGAAGACTGGGTCGACAAACGAAAGACATACGCGGACGCCAGTACTAACACAGAAGTTAAGGAATACAGAGACGTAGCTAGCGGCACTAACCTGAAAGACTACGTGTCATACGTTTCAGCAGCCACCCTCATCAACGCACAGAAACGTCTCACTGAAATAACGCGCAGCAGACAAATCGATACTTACACAGACACAGGAACCAACACAGACAACAGCTTCGGATTCGACACGTCAGCGTGGTCGGAATCATATCAGACAGAAGACAATCAACTCCTTCCAGCGGAGTTAGAACCTACCAGACAGCAACAACGACGGAACAAACGGAAACAGCGAGACAGCGAAGAGATGCCCAGGCGATCTCTCAGACAAAAAACCCACTAACCCAACTAGCCATACTCGAAGACTGGTTCATCACCAGTTGTAACCAGAATAGCACGACCAATAAGCGACTTCTGACTACTTGGAACGCTTTTCAGCTTAGTGTCAGAAGAAACGAGTGTTACCTTGACACAGCATACGAACTTTACAGATATAAGATCATCAACAGTGAAGAAAAGAAGATCTTTGAAGACATCTTTGCTACTGACAACATAGCGCTCTTAAGACCCTACGTACTTGAAGAGCTACTACTCAGCCTATACAGAACCCTCAGACACAATAGCCCAGATTACGACATCCACTCCGATCCGACTAGTCCGTGGGCGGACGCCAATTTCAGCACCGCTTGATCTAACCCACTACATCAATAACATATACGGACCAGGTCACTTCGTAACTCACGTACAAACAGACGGATCATATCACATTTACCAAAATATATACCTTGGACACATTCCAGAAATCAGATACAATCGAGACAGAAAACGCTTCGAACCGAAAGACGTCATCATCTCTACAGACTTCCTGGAAGAAGCAATAGAAGAATACGACATCGACACCTTCGAAGAAGGCTTCAAAGACATCCCAGTACCGTTTGAAGAAAGCTTCTTCACTCCACCTCAGTCACCGGAACCCGAAACATTACCAGAAATCCCACTTGTACAAAGAGAACCGGTAGAATATTCGAAGTCGACACCACAACACCGAACCCTACAACCAACCAAATCGTCACTACGCAAAGTCCGCTTTAAAACATGACTGATATGGATACACAAGCAGCGTCCACGTCAGGAAAAGCTCCGGAGAAAATAATATACACAACTGAACCACCGTACTATTACCCAAACCAACATGATCATCAGGATGCACGCATCATACGACAACTGGGATACTACGTGTCCAGAAGAATGGAAGGAGACTATTACGTCCGCCCCCTTGGAAAGACACTCGAAGGGGCCAAGTACAAAATCCACAGAGACAGAACGGAATACTCTCTGGTCGGAGAAATAGTACAACTATTCGAATCAACCACAGGGATAATGGGCACTATACTAGCAGAACCAGCAGGAGGAGGAAGCACTGTCGTCATAATGCCCGACGGCATCCGAAAAGACATGCCAACGGAACCAGTAATACCTACATCCACCATAACCACGACAACCACTTCTAAAATCAAAATCGCTACACCACCCAGGTTCACGGGCAACAAAAAGAACTGGGAAGGATTCATCTTGGCAGTTGACACTTATCTCATGGCCTACGAAGATGAATTCAAAAGCGACGAAAGGAAAATATGGTTTGTCATATCGTACCTCGGCACAGAAGACGGATCACCATGTGTCGCATCAGACTGGCTTCGAAATTGGAAGGAAGATCATTCATACAACAATACCCTTGTGGCAAACGACTTTAAAAGGTTCATCGCTGATCTCCGAGAAGCCTTCGAAGATCCAAACTTAAAAGTCAATGCCGCCAACGAACTTCGGAACCTCAGACAGGGAAAAGACACTCTAACTGAATACTTTACCAAATTCGAGCTCAAAGCCGCCACTGCAGGTTACCAACAGTTGGACGCCATCCTCATAGATCTTCTTAAAAACCAAGTACGAGCAGAAATACGAGCAGAGTTGTACAGGGGAGGAATACCGATTCCGGTCACTTATGCCGGAATAAAACAGAAATTATACAACATCGAAATGGCGCTCGAAGAAGAAAAGACGAGATCACACGCCTTTCACGCTGGAGCCCCAATCCCACCTCGACGCAACACCTATACACCGCCACAACGACAAACCACAAACTCCTCAGAATACACACCAGCACACACATACGGAGGACAAGGTCAACCAATGGACATCGAAGCAGGACGAACCAAACGCTTGCTCGAATGCCGACACTGCAAGAAGATGGGTCGTCACCTCTCCAGAGATTGCAGGGGAGAATGTCCAGACTGCCACGCCAAACACCCCGGTCGATACTGCAGCCTCAAACCACCACCCCGACGACCCTTTACTACTCGCACACTAGACTTCATCGATTTCACTAACATCACAGAAGAAGAAAGAGAACAGCTGAGAAAAGCTGCGGGTTTTCAGATGGGAGCGAAGTAGACGCAACTTCGTCATCCCCCGGTCAGGACTCTTATGCACACACTTCTTGTCAAACATGCCCCGAGGCATTGTATAATAGGAATACATCTTTCTCACGTGCAAAAGAGTCTAGCGTCAAAACGGAAAAGAAGACAACGATCGAAGAAGTCAAAGACGAAGAGTCTACTTCTTCGGGTCACTTCCAGGAACAACCACGGTCAGAACCAAAGAAGCCTGAACCCTTCTCATCGTTATGGGTTCTATCGAGATTACGAGATCTAGCCGCCGAAGCGGGAATAGGAACATTAAAACAGTGGGTACACAACCAAAAACAACGAGAAGTGGACGAATATCTCGTTAAACAACTACTGAATATTCCCACCAACGAAGCTTTAGATCGGTTAGAAGATCTCCACGAACCGAAGCGATTTATCTTCAGAACCATGAAGACAGATCGGGAACTAAACGTCCAGATAGAGCTCCAAGATCTGGAAAAGGGGACCAGGTACCAAACACAAGCGCTTCTTGATAGTGGCTGCACGGGCAGCTGCATCAGTCAACAGTTTGCGGAAGAAAAGAAGTTATCCCTACATAAATGGGAACATCCAATTTCTGCATACAACACAGACGGAACGGAAAACAACAATGGGAAAATCACACATTACGCCGAAATAAAAATGATCATAGAAGGACACTCAGAAATCCGAAAGTTTGCAGTCACCAACCTAGGACGATCAGATGTGTTCTTAGGACACGAATGGTTAAGCTTCCACAACCCAGAAGTGGACTGGACCACCGGATCATTACATTTCACCAGATGTCCCACAGCATGCGGATATACAGAGCCAGAACCGGAAGACGTAGAAGAAGGAGATAGGATTTGGATGAAGTACTCAAAACCGTCTCGAAACGTCAGAAGAAACAAAACCTTCATACGAGCTCATCAGTCCATCGCCAACGCACTAGCGGAAGAATTCGAGAAAAACAAAAAAACAGATCCGATCCCGGAGCAGTACAAAGGATTCGAAGAAGTCTTCGAAAAAACCGAATTCGACACTCTCCCACCAAACCGACCTTGGGACCACGCCATAGAACTGAAACCAGGCTCGGAACCGACAGGATGCAAAGTGTATCCTCTGAACCTAGATGAACAGAAAGAACTGGACGCCTTCCTTGAAGAACATCTAAACACAGGACAAATCCAACCTTCTAAATCTCCCATGGCTTCGCCTTTCTTCTTTATCAAGAAAAAAGATGGAAGACTAAGACCAGTACAGGATTATCGAAAGCTCAATGACATGACCATCAAAAATCGATATCCTCTCCCCCTTATTCAAGAGCTGGTAAACAAACTGAAAGGCGCCAAATATTTCACAAAGCTCGATGTGAGATGGGGATACAATAACGTACGAATCAAAGAAGGAGATGAATGGAAGGCAGCCTTCCTAACCAATCGAGGGCTATTCGAACCCCTAGTGATGTTCTTCGGACTCACAAATTCGCCTGCCACGTTTCAAACAATGATGAACGAACTTTTACGAGACCTGATCAACACCAGAAAGGTTCTTGTATACATTGATGACATACTCATCTTCACCAACAACCTAGACGAACATCACAAACTCGTTCGTCAGGTCCTATCCATATTGAGCGCCAACAAACTCTATTTAAAACCAGAAAAATGCGAATTCGAAAAACAACAGATAGAATTTCTGGGACTAATCGTCTCAGAAGGCAAAGTCGAGATGGATCCAATTAAAGTCAACGGTATTCGAAAATGGCCAATTCCCAACAACAAAAAGGAGCTCCAACAGTTTCTAGGGTTCTGCAATTTCTACAGAAGGTTCATCAAAGACTATAGTAAAATTGCAAAACCCATGACCCAATTAACTGGAAACGACACCTGGAAATGGGAAACAGAGCAACAAACAGCCTTCGACACCTTGAAAGAAACCATCACGACCGCACCTTGCCTTCACATTCCAGAAGATGAAGGACAATTTAGAATAGAAGCAGACACATCAGAAGGAGCAATCGGTGCGGTAATCTCTCAATGAATCGAAGACAGGTGGCACCCGGTTGCTTTTTACTCCAAGGCGCTTTCGCCCACACAACGAAATTACGAGATCTACGACAAAGAGATGCTCGCAATTATGGAAGCACTAGCTGAATGGAGACACTTAGTGCTAGGAGCCAGACAGACCTTTGAGATTTGGACAGACCATCAAAACTTACAATACTTCCGACAACCTCAGAAACTAAATCGACGACAAGCCCGCTGGGTGACAGAACTAGCGGACTATGATTATACCCTACACCACAAACCAGGCAGACAGAACCAACGGGCAGATCTATTATCCAGAAGACCGGACCATGACATGGGACACAAGGACAACGAAAACGTTGTCATGCTAACACCCCTGATTTTCAGAGCGCTGGAAGCGGTCATACTCCACGATCCACCAAAATACCTACCGGAGTTGAAGGATCCATTACGAAAACTAGATCCCTCAGCAAAACAAGCTCTGGAAGGTAAAGACAAGAAATGGAAGGAATCAGACAGGCTAATCTTCTATGACAACCGCATATATGTACCCAAAAATCACAAACTCCGCGAACGAATCATTCGAGACCACCATGACAACCCGTTAGCCGGACATCCTGGGAGATACAAAACCCAAGAACTCATCCAACGAAACTATTGGTGGCCACAAATGCAAAAAATGATTCGCTGATACACAGATGGGTGCATCAAGTGTCAAGAAGACAAGATCGACCGACAACCTTTACACGCCCCTCTTAACCCACATGACGTCCCCAAACAACCATGGCGAAAGGTCACAGCAGACATGATTGGACCTCTCCCCGAATCCAACGGCTTCAATGCAATTGAAGTATTCACCGACACCTATAGCCACCGCATACATGTTGAACCTACACACATCGAACTTAGCGCAGAAGGATTCGCTAATCTCGTACAAGATAGAGTGATCCGATATCACGGTCTTCCAGAAATCCTAATCTCGGATCGAGGCCCCCAGACAGTAGCCAAAGCATGGGACCAAATATGCAAACAACTCGGCATCAAACGACATTTATCCACAGGATATCACCCAGAAACAGACGGTCAAACAGAAAGGGCAAACCAAGAAGTAAAAGCATACCTTCGCTTATTCATCAATTACCTACAGGACAATTGGAGTGAATGGTGCACCATCATGGAGTTCAGTTATAACAACCGAGTTCATTCCATGATGAAACAATCACCCTTCTTCACCGATCACAGTTACCACCCTTACACCGGAACAGAACTACAAAGAGACCAAGTGCCTTCAGCCACTGAATGGGTTAAACGACTCTCTAATGCACGCCAAGAAGCGGAAGCTGCCTTGACCTTAGCAAAGGAAGCTATGAAACAACAATTTGACAAACACCGCTCCGCATCCAGAGATTACAAACCCGGAGACTTAGTCTGGCTAGAAGGGACAAACATCAAAACCCAACGACCTGCCAAGAAATTAGATCACTTGTGACACGGACCCTTCCCAATCACAGAAAAAGTAGGACAAGCGGCGTATAGACTCAAACTACCGCAAAATCCTACTTGGCGAAGAAAACATGACGTCTTCAACGAAAAACTACTTAAACCTTTCATCAAACCCTCCTTCGACATCCAACCTAACAAACCACTGCCCGCACCAGATTTAGTCGAAGGAGAAGAAGAATTTGAAGTTGAAGCCGTCATAGACAGTCGCAAAAAGGGTCGATATATTGAATACCTGGTCAAGTGGAAAGGTTTTTCAGACGCCGAAAACTCATGGGAACCTCGCGGAAATGTCCGACATGCCGAAGAAGAAGTGGAAAACTTCCACAAATCATACCCACACAAACCGAAACCAGCGTCTTTTAATCGAGGAATCATCATCACATCCAACCGAACCATCCTCGATTCCTTTAAACCAATGTTCGAACTCACAACACCATCATGGGGACCATGATCTTAAAGGGGGGGTAATGTTACGATTTTCAACTTTCAACTTTAGCGCCCACCTTATCAGATGCCCAATCACTTCCCCTCTTCACAATTCACCCTATCTTTCATTTCCCTTATCTGCTATCTCTTAAATTAACTTCTGATAGCTTATCACAGACACGAGGCAAAAGATAGTCTATCTCTTTCCCTTCGTATCTCTCCCTTCAACCTTATCCTTTACGCCCCAGAAGATAACCACTCAGTATTTAAGTCACTAGTTATTCGTTGTATTCTTTAGTTTTGGTATTATAAGTTTCACCGAGTCTTTGAGTGGCCTGATAAGCTCTCATTTTGCTCGTCGCCTTAACAGTTTGTTGACCCAGTCTTCTGTAAGTAGGTGTGTGTAATAGATCCGGCTGATGATTCCGGGGGTGTAGTCGAATGGTCTAGAGAACTGTCTGATCAGTTCATTGACGCGTCGGTGTATAGTGAGGTATGGAGTGAAGTTGGATTCAAGTTGGGTCTGGTGATATTGCCGGAGTATGAGGTTGTTTCTGAGTTTTCGGTTGCGTTCCGCTTCGTTAGGAGGGTAATCCACTTAAAGCGGTTAGCAATTCTTTAATCGGTGTTCCTGGTCTGCTTACTATCGTCTGTCTCAAGATGGGAACTTCCCGCTAGCCAACGGTACTTCCAAATGAGACGAGGAGAGTTTACAGACGAGTCTGTCCGATGTGTCATTGGTGTCGTACGCGTAGACGTCGGTTAATGCGACGGCGTTGACGAAGTTGGTGGCAAGTGATGTCGAAGATGAGGTTGCAGGTGGCGATGCACCAAGTGAGAAGTAAGATGTAGGTGAAGTTATCGACCGAGATGAGTGAGGTGAAAGAGGTTAGTTTTGGTATTTTGTAAGGCGACGAGCAAAATGAGAGCTTATCAGGCCACTCAAAGACTCGGTGAAACTTATAATACCAAAACTAAAGAATACAACGAATAGTTAATGGTTTAAATACTAAGTGGTTATCTTCTGGGGCGTAAAGGATAAGGTTGAGGGGAAAGATACGAAGGGAAAGAGGTAGACTATCTTTGCCTCGTGTCTGTGATAAGCTATCAGAAGTTAATTTAAGAGATAGCGGATAAGGGAAATGAAAGATAAGGTGATATGACTATGAAAATGAGGAGCGCGTGGTTGGGCGTCTGATAAGGTGGGCGCTAAAGGTGGAAATCGTAACATCAGTCTTGAGTCAATCCAAGAATTTCACCTCTAGCGACTCAATACCAATGCCCCCAACTATCCCTATTAATCATTACAGCGACTCTAGAAACCAACAAAATAGAACCACACATCCTATTTTATTATTCCATGCTAATGTATTCAGGCAACAGTGTAAGGACTATGCCGAATGCAAGCCCGAGATATATAGACAGATGTGGCTTGTAGAAAACCCTTGATAAGAATACCAAGGTAAACCCTTTGGCTATGCCCTCTGCTGGATCGTGGGTTTAGGCGAAGGTATCGGCGAAACCTCGGCGGAACGAGGGCCGATACCTAGTTGGAGAGGAGTTAGAGAGAATAGAGGATTGAGCGTAATCCAAGTTGATTTCTAAACTGAAGTATACAACACTGGTGCTAGGCTTATATACTAGAGGCCGTGCTATCTACTTTAGTCGATAATAAAGAAACATTGAAAGGGACTATTTATGAATGTTAAGTAATATGAATGTTAGTAAGAGTAATGAATGCAAGGATATAAACGGAACAAGGAATAGATATAATGAGAACAAGGGCTTTTAAGGGCCGGTTGATTAGTCTAAGTGCACGGATGTAACAGTATCCCCCTCTTAGGACTCTCGCCCCGAGAGTCCGCCGAAGGATCGCCGAGGTATAGGCGAAAAGGGGAAAGCTCAGAAGACTTCATAGCTGAAAACCCCTTGGAGGATTTGCGCAAGGACCATAGGTGTGCGACTTGGGATCGGCGAAGGCTTCGCCGATGCCTGTGCAATAATTAGACCAAAAGAGGATAATATGTAAAAGATAAAATTAGGCGCTTCTAGCCCGATCGTCACGTGTTCCATGATTCAGGGTCCAGGTGAGTAGGATAAAAGACCAGCCAAAACATCACCAAGTCCATTCTTACCCTCTACCATGTCCAGATCCCCATCGCCGGTTGAGTCAGACTCTTTCCCCGAATTCCTGCAGCAACTCCCCGATTTGGACAAATCCGAAGAACTCCGTTTTTGGGTCCCTCCTCGTCCCTCTGTTCCCAAATGGGAACTTTATAAAATCAACAACGTTCCTCCTCCGCCGACCGAACCCGCTGATAATAGCCGAGAGGCTCGCCGAGTGCACTTGGAGTCGCGTCAAGCTTTCCAAGATGCAGAGATACAGGTGGAGAAAGACAATTGGGAGGTGGATGATGCTAACGAGAGTCTGTTGGAAGGCTATAGGGCAGAGTTGAGGGAGTGGAGGAAAAAACGGGCAGCAGTTCGGCGAATGCAGTTGAAACTGCCGGAGGCCTGCGTTGAACGCATCGCCGATACGATTCGCCGACGAGATGAGGAGTTGACGAAGTTGCACGAAGTGTGGAAGAACGAGGGGGTGAAGGATATCGGCAAGCTTCTCGCCGAGTTCGAGGCACAGACCGACCTCGAGGTGGAAGAGTATGTTTTGGAGTTGAACAACGAGTTAGCGAGGGAGGCTACGGCGAAACGTCGCCGTATCGAGGCCAAGTCAGGGCCTTCAACTTCAAAGGCGGTCGCAATTGGGATGTGGAACCTGAGGGTAGTAAAGGCAAAGGGAAGCAAATTGGAGTTAGTGCTGATAGGGAGGCTTTGACCTTAAATGAGGATGATGGTGAGTAACCTTTTCTTGCCTTGACCCATATTGACTTTTCCTTCAGAAGCTATGTGTACCAGGTGCCAGGAGCGTAATGCAAAGGTTCTTCGTAAAGGAGGGGAACCTATCGTTTGCATTCGGGTTGAAAAGCCTATGCGCGGTACCATCTGCACAGAATGCCAGCGCAGACGGGAGAAGTGCTCCTTCCAGGCCTTGTGGAAAGAAAAGAAAGGCAAGAAAGCGTCGGCGGGCGAATTCGCCGATTTCAAGGAAGAGATTACAGAGGAGTTGGTGGGGATTCGAGAGGAGATTGAGGCCTTCAGAATAGATATGAAGCAGGAGATGAAGAAGATGAGGGTTGAAATAGTGAAGACTTTGAAGGAGGTGGTTAGGGAGGTGAGCATTCAAAATGATATAGCTCAAGAAAGGCTTGAATGGCTTAAAGGTAAAAGGGAAGTAGAAATGGATCCTATGGAAGATGAAGAGATTAGAATGATGGAAGGCAAGGTAGCAGAAGTTGAAGAAGAGGTTGAAGTAGCGGACTTGATAGAATTGTGAATGTATAGTGGTATTGTTTTTCTTGGAGAGAATGTATATAGATTGTCTTTTGAAATGCGTAAGTAAAAGGTGGAAAAGGATTATAACTTGTCTAAAGGGCCAGGTTTGTTAGGATATCAGAGATGGAATTCGGCAATGAGTTCATCGGCGGCGATATCATCGGCGGCAACCCATGAATACTCTTCATCGGTACCTTCGTATCCCAGCCATCGGACATAGTATCGGAGCGGAACTCGCCGATATCGTTTGTCGATTTTGGAGTCTAGAATATCACCAACTTCATAGTGTTCTTCACCTTCAATTTCAACAGGTGGTGGTGGTTCTTGAACACGATTCGGTATTGTATTTGGTTCGATAGACTCTAGTTGAGAGACATGGAAGACTGGGTGAATAGCTCGAAGTTCCCTAGGTAAGCGAAGAGTATATGAATGAGTACCAGGTTGAGCGATGATTTCGAAAGGTCCTAGGTGAGTTTCGGAGAACTTTGGGGTAGGCCTAGCAAGTTTAATGTACTTTGAAGATAAAAGGACACGGTCACCAATACTCCATTT
>QLOY01002577.1:0-61985 GCA_003313965.1 Megacollybia marginata
TCCAGGGGTTTGAATTTCCTGAAGCAAGCAATCGAATCAAAACAACTCGAGACGGACATCATGCAATTGCCACAGGCACCTATAAGCCACAAATGCGCGTATGGGACCTTGACCAGCTAACTCTCAAGTTCGAGAGACACTCGGACGCTGAGAATGTTGACTTTGTTGTGCGTGAGTGCCGTATATTCATTTCTGTCTGTCATTTAGCTCGCATTAGATGCTTTCCGATGACTGGACCAAGTCAATACATCTGCAAAATGACAGGACCATCGAGCTGCATACTCAGGGTGGCTTTCATTACCGTACACGAATACCCAAGTTTGGCAGATCACTTGCCTATCATTTTCCTTCATGCGACGCCCTAGTTTCAGCATCGGGAAATGAAATTTACAGACTCAATCTTGACCAAGGTCGCTTCATGACCCCTCTCGTCTTACAGGCCGACGAAGGAGACGATGAGATCCTTGGTGTCAACACGATCGACATCAATCCTGCGCACCAACTATGGGCCTTCGGCGTGGAAGGAAACGGGACCGTGCAATTCTGGGATCCAAGATCTTGTACAAGGGTCGGCGTTTTGCGAGTACCTAGAGCCAGACTGCTTTCTCCCGATTCAGTCGACGGGATAAACATAACAGCCATCTCATCCCGGAAGGATGGCCTTTCTTATGCTGTCGGAACGTCTACCGGACACACACTACTGTACGACATACGCGCAGCCCAACCATTTGGATTAAAAGACCAGGGCTACGGTCTCCCGATCCACAATGTCACTTGGATCGAAGGTGACAGTCGAATGGCTGGTGACGGTCTCGTTCTCAGCGCCGATAAAAAGGTTATCAAAATATGGGACCGCAATTCCGTAGGACCCTTTCATTTTCTTCTATTCAATGCGCTCACATTAATTTAGCCCTCAAAAAATTTTGCTTCCATTACACCTGCGACTGATCTTAATGACATCCACCATATTCCTGGGAGCGGTTTACTCCTTGCTGCAAACGAGGGCATTCAAATGTCCAGCTACTTTATTCCCCAACTTGGTCCTGCACCTCGGTGGGCCACTTTCCTTGAGAATATCACTGAGGAGATGGAGAACCAGAATGTTCGGACTGTGTATGAAGACTACAAATTCGTTGATAGAAAGGAGCTCAAACGGTTTTCATTTTTTCTTCTATCCGGCGCTATATACTCATTGATCGGTCAGATTGGGATTGGACCATCTCATTGGCACGCCAACACTCAAACCCTATATGCACGGCTACTTCCTCTCGCTCAAACTTTACGACACAGCCCGACTTATTGCTAATCCCTTCGTCTATGCCGAGCATCGTGAAAAGATAGTCAAAGAAAAGATGGAAAAGATGGCCGAGACTAGAATTCGGGCGTCCAAAAACCCAAATTCACGTGTCACTGTGAATAAGAAACTTGCTGAGAAGATTCTGATGGAAGAGGAGAGAGGTTGGAAGAAGGAACAGAAACGAAAGAGAAGTAAGCAAAAGGACGATGTTGACGCAATGGACGTCGACAAAGCTGGCTCCAGTGCAGAAGAGGAAGTACAAGAACCTCGCTCGACGCTCCTTGATGACCCTCGTTTCGCCAAAGTCTTCAGCGATCCGGCTTTCGAAGTCGACGAGAACAGTAGGGAGTATGCTTTGCTCAATCCTTCCGCATTTACCCACCGACAACAACAACGGTCGCAGCTTGCAAGGCAGAAGACTGCAGCTGAAGAGGAGGAGGATGAAAGCGACAAGATATCCTCTGACGATCTCGGGGGAAGTGAAAGTGAGAGCGAGAGCGAAGAAGAAAACAGCGAGGATAGTGACGATGTTGGTGGTATGTTTTCCTTTCACCAGGCGGAGAGTTTACTGATGCATGTGTAGGGCTGAATAAATTCGACCCGAGGCGGCGTCACGTCGAAACCGACCGCACGGAGCAACAGCAGCGTATCCGCGAACCGAAAGTAAATTTTGTCGCGATGCGAACCAATTCTTTGTCGGCCTCGGGTACGGATAAGAATGCAACCTTTGGCCAACGACGTTCCGGATCTGGAGCGCTCCGGACGCGCGCAAGTGATGTGGGAGTAACAAGTGAAGGTGGGATGGAGTTTAGTTGGGTACCATCTTCCCAGCCCGATGTCCTGCAACGAGGGAAGAAACAAAAACAAAAGAGAGATACATTCGGTTTCGGAATGGAAGCAGGTACAGAGCAGCCCGAGAAGGAAATTGGCAACAGTGAGAGAAGGGGACGAACGCAGAGACGAAGAGGGGTGAGGAGTGGGAGTAAAAATGTGTTCAGGAAAATCGATAGTTAATGCTAGTTCAAGCACTAAACAAGCACGAATGCAGAAGTACTGTATATTGAACCCTATTATAATCTAACCACTAAGCTGCAACTTCTGCACCTCCGCTTTAAGCTTCAACAAAACGTCGACCTCCTGCTTGATTTGAGCCTCTAATTCTGGGGTTTTCGGGGTCTGTCTCTTCAGAGCACGGACCACTGACCCTTGTTCATTGATCTGAGCCTCCTTGGCCAGCACCTCTGGAGATTTTGGGCCATCGGGGACTGAAGACTTGGAAGCAGATTTGATCTTTTTGCCTTTGATAGGCTCTGGTGGGGCAGGGTCTGCAGCCCCTTCGACTCCCCCAAACTGTTGTCGGAACTTCTCTGCCAAGGCTTCGTCCATTTTTTTGAACAAATGTTCAGGTTTGCCTATTGTATGACCAGCGAGCATGTCAGTTGAGAATACAGTGGGTACAGCGCGGGCGGGGGCATTCAGCTGTCTGAGGATTGATTCTGATGTGGACGGCATGAAGGGATATATCAAGGCCGAGAGGACGTAGATCAAATTGATAGCGCGAGAGACTACTTGCGCACAACGGGAGGGACTTCGTGTCATCAACGCTTTGTCCAAACCCGATGACTGAAGGTAGTTGTTTCCGTCCTTAGACATGAGCATGACGATCTGGAGACCAAGCCTAAGCTTGGTCTGATCCATGGCATCTACATACTCTTGGAGCTGCCTGTTGACAGAAGTGACAAACTCGGAATCAATGTCGTCGATCGGAAGAGGACCGGGCACGTCGGCGCTCTCAGGAATAACTCCACCGTACAAGGAGGAAACAAACTTGAGTATACGATTCACAAAGTTGCCAAAGCTAAGGAAGATGAGAATCGCATGTAGAGGCACACCTTGACCTACTTGTTCAACAGGACGTTGTTATTGGTTGCAATCTGAGAAGTATAAGAAAGCGTTCGTCTTTTCTGGGACTACTTACGCAATCTGGCCAAGAGAACATGGCATCTGCGGTCTCGGGTCTTGTGGATATGAGATAGTAGCGCCATACAGACGCAGGGATTCCTGTTTCCTTAGCCGCTGGACCGAACACACCGCGGTTCCGACTCTTGGAGAACTTTCCACCCTCGTAGTTGAGATATTCTATAGAGCAAGTTAAACCAGTACCACCTCATCGAGGAAACTGTACCGGTGGTAGAGAGATGATGAAGGGTGGTCCAGTCCCTGCCGTCTGCAATCTGAACTGATGGGAAGTAGACAGTGTGGAAGTAGACGTTATCCTTCCCCATGAATTGATAGAGACGAACATTGTTGGGATTAAACCACCATTTTTCCCATTCAGAAGTGTAATTGGCTGTTACGCTCACGTAGCCTATAGGTGCATCATACTTGAGATCGTCAAAACGGCACCCGAACCATGAAGTAATCGCATACCCAGACATCTATCGCGATTGAGACGGTTGAGGAGACGATTTAATTGAGACTCACACAAAACTTTGCCTTCAAGGACCTTATCTTGGTCACTTTCTATTGGAACTGGCACTCCCCAAGTCAAGTCTCGAGTCAGTGGTGTTGGTTTGAGGCCTGCCTTCAAACGGGCATCAACGAGCTCGCCATCGCCATTGATGACAGAATTTGGCGACCATTTTCCGGCTTTCCAGGACTTCTTGATCCATTCTTCTGTCTTTGGTTGTACGGAGTCGAGTTTCAAGTATGAGTGTGTCGAAACTCGGGTGGTGACAGTGTGGCTTTTATTAATCAAACAACGAGGCTTGATCAGTTCTATAGCGTCTAGTGTTCGGCTACAGGCATCGCATTGATCTCCACGAGCATCCTGAGAGTTGGGTCATAGGCTAGCAAAGAAAGAGAAGTCTTACTTCGTAGCCACAATGCGGACAAGTGCCTTCTACATAACGATCTGCGAGGTATCTGTGAATATGAGACAGGAACGTGACTGAATTTCAACGACGTACCTCGAGCAGCTCTCGCAATACGTTTGCTCCTTTTCTTGCTTCATCAGATATCCGTTTCGGCCTAGATTTCGGTAGATCCCCTGGCATATCCTTCGCGGAACTTTGGTTGAGTTCGAAGGAAGGATCGAAAACACGCACTCTGTATGCAATTCTGTCGAAGTTCTGCCGAAATAATCGAAGCTTTTTCATAAATGTAAAGAACACATTGGACAAAGACAACGTCGGCACGTACTCGATCTCGAACCAGTCGTATGTTTGCTTGTGCAAAGCATGGTACTTGTCACATAGCTCCTTTGGAGTGATACCTTCTTTCAAGGCTTGAGTCTCGGTAGCAGTGCCGTACTCATCAGTAGCACAGACAAAGAGCAAATTCCTGTTTCTTGTGCCTGTCAAGGGCTGAATACCAATGGACGCGGCTGGAAGGACACACACGATTATATCTTTGACCAGACATAAGAATTTCATTCATCCGAAGAAACCGAAGACTGACCGACTGAACACATCTGCACTTAGTAAACTTCCAATGATGTTTCCTGGCCAGGATTGAACATATAACGGAGGAAAAAGGCGTGTACGTTACCAAGATGGGGGACATTGTTACAATAAGGAAGAGCTGAAGTGATCAGGATATTATCTTGGCCTTGCTTGGGCAATCTACAAGACGATCTTAGCTAGAGCAGATATGAGCTATGAAGGAGTAACATGGGCTGGTCGGCTGGTCGAATGACGCGTAGGATCCCGTCTGCAGATCTGAGGTTCTGGGCCATAAACGATGAGTGTCTCAGGAAGCGTGGTCTACTAATGTACAAGGCGAAAACAGACGAAAGAGACAGGATGACTCGATGCAAACTTGAACAAATAACGCGTAACTTTTATTTAAAACCAAGGCGCTAGCAGTTGCACTGTCATACTTGAATTTGCTGTAGCAACGAGCAAGCCTGTCAAAGTAAATAAAGTGTCTCTCGACGTAAAGTAGTAACAGGCTCAAATTAAAGTTCAGCTTGTTGTTGCCGAACGGCATGCCCTCACGACTTGAGGCGCGTCTTACAATGCAACCCGCTGCAATGCCCGAGCTCACGATCCTTGCTGTGGCAATTGGACTCGGAATAGGTGTACTGGTCGCTGCAAGTAACATGTTCTTCGGCCTGCAGACTGGCTTTATTAGCATGCAAGTGCTTCATCAACGACCCGCTTCTGTTCACCCTCTTCAGGATGTCATTACAGTCTGCTTTGATTGGCTATCTCGTCTCCAGAATGCTTCCAACTCCTTTAACTCCCCAGCAGATAATTGTAGTCCAAACAACTGCCGTCGCAACCGGTACTATTTACGTTTTCGTCTACGGATTCGTTGCTTGAAAACTGATAGGTACCATGCCCCTTGCGGCAGGCTTCGTAGGTATCCTTCCGGCGTTAGGTCTCTTGAACGAGAAACAAGATGGAATTCCTCCTATCCACTTGTCTTTCATTCCTGCAGTGGGCTGGTCTTTAGCTGTTGCTTTTTTTGGTGTCTTTCTCTCACCTCCAATCCGCAAACAAGTCGTCAGTACACTCCTCGTGACGAGCCTTCTGTCTGTAACCTTGGTAGATAATCGACGAACAACTTCCATTCCCTTCTGGAACTGCAACAGCCCATCTTATTGCCGCCTTACATCAACTCCCTCCACCATCTGCGGAGGCTAATTTGCGTCATAGAGTGGGTTATACTAATATTGATGACTCCACCGAGCAAGCCCCTCGACTTGAGTCTGACAGTAATGATGAAGATGATGAAGAAGCAGTTCGAGAGAGTGCGGTGGTCCGTCAAGATGGATGGCACTCTCTCCTCTGGAGTTTCTCGGCTTCAGCACTCCTAACGGCGAGTAGTTTCTTCCTTCTCGTGCCATGCCAACTTTCTTTCACAGCTGACAGCATATTTCTTTCCCGTTGTTTTTTCCATACCAATTTTTGGAACCTACCTGGCCAGTCAATGGCTCTGGACATTTACGCCGAGTTTATCTTATGTTGGCCAAGGTTTTCTTTTTTTCCCTGCTAGGTAATATATTCATTGCTGTCAGGCATCATCATGGGGTTCCCAACTACACTTAGCATGAATCTGGTTCGTTTCCTTACTTTTTGTATCTACCCACTTGATCATGTACCAGGGCATGATAGCTGGTTGGGGCATTCTTTCACCTCTGTCCAAGCTCCAAGGTTGGGCACCAGGTCCAGTTGGAAACATGACAAATGGTGCGCGCGGATGGATCCTTTGGACTTCGCTTGCAATCATGTGTGCCGACAGTCTTGTTTCCCTCTTTCCTGTTGTACTGCGAACCCTCAAGGACGTGCTCCTATCTTTAGCACGCAGGGAATTCCTCATTAAGGATGACAAGGAGATTGAAACGGAAGATAGACTCGTCCCTATGAAATGGGTACTCATTGGATGGAGTGTCAGTGTCTTTGTCGGAATCATTCTTGTCTGGATTGTTTTTGGTGCTGAGGGCATCACTCCGTGGGCCAGTTTTCTTGGCTATGTGGCCGGAGGTCTCCTCAGTGTACTCGCGTGAGCGGATTTTTCTCCCCACATTCACCCCAGCTTTTCTAATCATCTGCAGTGTACGAGCCTTGGGCGAAACTGACATCAATCCTGTATCTGGTTTGGGGAAGATCTCGCAGCTCTTTTTTGCCTATGTTCAACCTGGAAACGTTGTAGCAAACCTTTTGGCAGGTGGAATCGCAGAGGGTAAGGATCGCATTTCTGAGCATTGTTCCGTGCGCTGATCATATCCCAGCGGGGGCTCAACAGTAAGCACTCGGCTGACAAGAATGCAACATTGATCCCTCTCAGAGCTGGTGACCTGATGCAAGATTTAAAGACAGGCCATTTGTGCGGCGCTTCTCCTAGAGCTCAATTTTACGGACAGCTTATTGGATCGGGTCTATCCATCCTAGTTTCTGCTGCCATCTATGGCCTGTATCGGCGAGTCTATGAAATTCCAGGACCACAATTTCCTGCACCAACTGCCTACATATGGCTTGGTTTAGCTCGGCTTCTTCGTAAGTTGGTCCAAAACTCCCCGAGACTCGAGACAATGACTCTGTTGTAGGGGATGGTCAGTTACCAGACAAGAGCTCAGATTTTATGATCGTATCTGCTGTAATTTTTGGTTTGATCTCAGCATTCAGGATATACGCTGTTCGTCGGCAGCTTTGGTACGTCAAGTGGATACCATCCGGAGTTGCCTTTGCGATAGGGTTTCTGAATACTCCTTCATTCTCTATCGCTCGTCTAATAGGCGGAATCATCGAGTATCTGTATCGCACTCGATATGCCCGCGACAGAAATGACATTCGTCTCATCGTTGTAGCCAGCGGATTCGTTCTTGGAGAAGGCGTCACCAGCGTCATCTCGCTGTTGTTGCGTACTTGGGGTGTCGGTGCCATCTCTTGCGGGGGCTGCAGCCATGGGCTTTGCGGAGGTGGCTGTTCATAAATCGCTAGACTAATTTACTATATTGCTTATGTATGCTAGTCGACGTCGAACACGTCGCATCCACGTAGGAGGTTATTTAAAAGATTCAAGTTGTGACACGTAACAGCATGTCGCGCGTAGAGCTTGCGAAAATCCGTTCACTAACATTTTACCATGACGAATTGACAGCAGCAAGACGAACGAAACCTATTCCTCAGCTTGTTTGTGTTGGAAGGGCGTGTAAGCACTACACGCCTGAGGCAGTTCGTTGTGAGAACATAGGAAGTTCAGGCGCAGATGGACCAGACTGGAAGGTGTGTCTACTACGTTGCAACTGCTGCTTTCCCTGAATCTTCTAAATAGTGTACAGCAGACTTACCCAGCTCTCTGCGATTCGGAAAAGTTGAGGTATGTCGATGATATTATGATATGGCCTGGCTTGAACTCCAGTAGGTCAACTGTGAAGGTTGGTCGGGTCCAGGTTTGTTTACCATTCTATGACCAACTCCCTCGTTGACTTGAAGTCCAGGAGATCCATATGTCCTCAAAGGTTCTGCCATTAGTCCAGAGAAGAATCAGAACTAACCATTAGCAATCAAGGCTCGTGCGGCTTACAGTATCGTCTTGTGGAAGTGCCTGACGCTCTTCGCCACGAATCTTACCTGCCGCACAAAGGTGGGCACTCACAATGATTGCACAATACACTTTAGTTGATCTGTCTGCTAGAGCCATGGAATGTCGCGTCCATTGTCTTTTCGTTTGTTTGGATATCCGTCTTGGCTTTCATTCTCTGGAGTTTCCTCAAATCTTATCTTCGTGATAGCGGGGGTAGACAAGCTCCTACAAATAGACCTACCAATGGTCCTGGTCCTGGCCCAGGCTCAGGCTCAGGTTGGTCTCCAGGCTGGTTTCCAGGCAGTCATCCAGATGATTCGAGCGGTCCTCCTCCCCCATACACCAAAAATCCTACTGCAAATGCGAATGAAGGGTGGCGACCAGGATTTTGGACTGGGGCTGCCCTAGGTGGTCTCGGAGCTCATATGTGGAACAATCGTGGGGGCACTCAACGAGAAGCAGCCACTGGAGCTAGGCGTTGGGATTGGGAGAATACCATGAGAGCTAGACAGCAGTCGTCCGGATTCTGGGGTGCAAGGCGTACTTCCGGGTCGGACGATCGTGGCGAAGGTCCGTCCAACCTTGGAGATATGCGGCAGAGCACCGGCTATGGGGGTTCTTCTGTGCGGTGAAGCCTGTGATGTATACTCCAAACCTGTGCTGTAGTCTTATTATTTTTGTACAGAATCTTCGGTGAAAAACGTCTTTGTCCAAACACGAGAGTGCTGGTTCTACTGATTATTTGGGATAAATTTCGGCTACAGGGAATGGTGACTGCTCATGATGATCTTCTGACGCATTTACACCTGAACGAGGGTTCACTTCGGGTCATTCATGGCGATGATTTTCCCTGTCTTTTATAAATTAGATGAGGAGCACGAAAGCCCCGAGATTCAAACATGAAGCCTTTCTCAATCGCTACAAGTCTGACCGTTCTAGTTACTCTCGGTACCCGAGTCGCGGCCGTCGCTGTATGGGGCCAATGTGAGTCGAGATTCAAGCTATATATCAGGTCTGCTCACACAAGCCTTACTAGGTGGTGTTGGTGACTTTTCTTTCATTCTTTTCAGCGACTACAATGTTCCAAACAGGGTGTCAGCTACACCGGATCCACGACCTGTGATACCGGCTCCACATGTGTTTACCTCAATGACTGTATGTCTGCATTATCATTGCTACCTTGTGCAATACTTCATCACTACAAGATTACTCACAATGTCAGCCGTCATCGAGCACCCCGGCATCTACTACAACTGCAACGAGTACTTCTTCTGCAGGTGGTGCGACTGGCTGCTCAGGTACACGTACCAAATTCACATTCTTCGGGGTACGCTCTTTCCTTCAGTTTCATGTTTGTTTATGTTTATCTCGTTCCTTTCCATCCCTTCGCTCCGTGTCCTTCTCTGACCTTTCTCACCTGTCCCCTACCCATTCGCGCGGTGTTTTTTGGCATAGAATTCACAAAGTGGTGCTGAGTTCGGAGATACTGTAATTCCTGGGACATGGGGTACAGACTTTATCTTCCCAGCCCCAAGGTCAGTGCATTTAATAACACAGTAGATGATGCTGAATTTTCTGCAGTTCAATCGACGTAAGTACTTCGAGGCCTGCGCTAGTCTCCCAGTGACATCAGCTTCCAGTATTTCGTCAGCAAAGGATTCAACTTTTTCCGAGTACCATTTTTGATGGAACGTATGAGTCCTCCTTCAACTGGTCTCACTGGTCCCTTCGACGCCGGATATCTTGCTAATCTGACAACTGTGAGTTGGCGAAAACTATAAGCATATCCTTTTCTCAGGGATCGTGCTAGACTGTCAACTACATTACTGGCAAGGGTGCATTTGTTGCCATCGATCGTAAGGCAGAATTTTTCTATCGGCATTGGTAACGATGAGTCAGCCCACAATTACATGATCTACAATAACGCCACAATTACGAGCACTTCACAGTATGTGGCGGTTTCTCTTTGTTTCATTGTGCTAAGATCATGCCATAGATTCCAGACTTGTATGTGGATGAGGTTACACTGATTCAATGCATGCTTATGTCGTGATGTTAGGGTGGCAGAATCTGGCATCTCAATTCGTAAGTTACTCTTAACGGATAGTTTTTTCTACTAATGTCCGTAGAAATCCAACCCCAATGTCATCTTCGGTAAGACTCTTGCTCATTATTTGGACTCATACTGATGTTCAGTAGACGTTATGAAGTCAGCCTTTGAAGAAAGGAAACTTTTACTGTTTTCTGACGCCTTCACAGCGAACCCTATACCATTCCTGCGACTACTGTTGCCCAACTGGTCCGTACTATTGACGTTTTTCATTACAGACAGCTTACTACGTGTTTCAGAATCAAGCTGCTATCAATGGCATCAGAGCTGCAGGCGCTACTAGCCAGCTTATTCTTCTGGAGGGAACCTGTAAGTTTGCTAGCTGCTAATATTGTGAGTCTGAGCACAGCCATTTTCTAGCTTATACTGGAGCCTGGAGTACGGTCCTTACTTTATTTTGCGCGCTTTGGGATAATCTGTATTCTAGCCTGGGTTAGTTCTGGAAACGGTGCAGCTTTCACAAGCATCCAAGATCCTAACAACAATTTTGCCATTGGTACGTGGAATTCCGAACGATTTTGTCTAAACATGCTCACCAAGCGTAGAAATGCATCAAGTGCGTACTATAATAGCGTTGCACATCATACTGAATATTTGGTCAGTATCTTGATAGCGACGGGTAAGATTAAGATTTTCACTACGACATATGTTCACGGAATAATCTGCTTTGCAGGTCTGGCACAAGCGCAACCTGCGTTTCTTCCACCATTGGTGCCGAGCGACTGGCAAACGCCACTAGTTGGCTCCAACAAAACAAACTCAGAGGATTCCTCGGCGAGATAGGTATACAAGCTTGATATCTTTTCTGAAATCAGTTGAGCCTTCTGTAGGAGCCGGCTCCAACCCAACCTGCATAACTGCTGTTTCCGGTGCTCTGTGTTCAATGCAACAGGCAGGAGGTGTCTGGATTGGTGCCAGTTGGTATGTTCTTCAATCTTCTTTGGGTAGTGGCTGATCCGATTACAAGGTGGGCTGCAGGACAATGGTGGGGAGATGTACGTACTGTCTCACATTTTCCTGCAGGTTTTTCATTTCATCTTCATTAGTATTTCCAATCAATCGAGCCTCCAAGCGGCGCTGCTATCCCTTCTATGCTGCCTCAAGCACTTGAGCCTTATCTGTAAACATGCTTTGCTTACTGTGATTGTCAATCTTTTGTACTAATTCTCAAAAAAATGTGACCCAATGACGGAATCAGTGTGCAAACTGAGATCATGATTCCTGAATATTGGAGTACATTATTGATTAAGCCCTTAGGAGTTTATCGAACTTCATTCAGTACGCTCCAAGTGTGATCACGAGTCATGACTGGAATCTTCAGGTTCCTCTTCAGCTAATGGCAGGTATGAAACCGAGGGCTGATCCGATTTGAGGGCACTAAGCAACGCTACAGTCGTCATCAATAAGATTGTGGCCAGCACGAATATAGCTCCCGGAAAGTTCTCCACTGTGAATGCGTATAACACAGCGTAAAGTGTAGGCTATGAGTATTGTCAACCATCGATTATGGTGTTAGCCACATACGCACAGAGATCGTATGTGCCATTGCTGACAAGACGGCAAAAGCACCGAATAACGATCCAACTTCAGAACTTCGTCCAGCTGCATGCAAACAGACCGCCCCTAGAGAATGCATTGCTGGGTTTCCCCCTGATGTAAGAGACGAAAGACATGAAAGCACTACAAATGGAATCGCAGAAGTAGCTGGAGTGATCGCCACGAGGAAGTCGGCGGTTCCATCAACGAACAGAGAGCATCTAGCAAGGATATTGTCGAAGCGCATTTCAGAGACTATTGAAGGGCGGTCAGACCCTGTTGCCTTGGGTTTGAAGTAAGCGATGATTACTACGATATGCTACGTCAGTGAAGGAAGCATCGACCGATGTCTCTACGCACTGGGGAGAATAACAAGCAAATTTATTGCTCTTGTGATCCAAAGGAGGGACATGTATTTTCCTAGCTGATGTAACTTGAGCTCTCGAGATCGCTAGGCATCGAATTGATTACCTCTGTGGCAGACCACTGATAGACGTGCGTAGCGTACAAGTATTTGATCTGATAGACTCCCTAGTAGCATAGTCAAAGGATGAACAGACTGCAGAATGACGGAGCTCACGATTGAGATGAGATAGATAAACAATGCTGCGCCGACAAAGGTGACGTTATAGTCTCGTTTACCATATCTCTCCTCCAAGGGTGGTTTTGGCATGAATATTGTGATGGGAGCAACGAGAGAACTCCCCAAGGTTCTAATGTGCCGCCTAAATCTAGAGACTGAGTCGGTGGGCTGAGGTCGCAAAGGTGCATTCTCGAGAGACTCTGGTAGAACGGATATCACAAAAATGAGGAGGAGCGAGACAAGTCCAGCACTGAGGTAGAACAAGAGATATACAGTCTGATTGAAAGCAGACACCACGAAACCACCAGCCTAGAAAACATCTCAGAATGCATCTGGTTAGGTAGGTGACTTCGTCTACCCAAGGGCCAAGAGCGAGACCTACAAACACCATGCCTTGCAACGTAGAAAAGATTTTCGCCCTGCTCGTTTGAATTCACGAGGTACTAATGATAGTAAGGGCATACCGAGAGCCATGCGCAGTGCAGTCAGAGGTGTAGCTGAAAAGAGCTTAGGCGATTGACATTAACAGAACGAGACCTACGCATGGATGACACCATTGAACACTGAGAGACCACCTACAGAGCCATCTAAAATAGCACCTATAGCAACGAAGGCGTAGGATGCAAAAAGATTCGTTGTGTTGATCACCAGGATAAGCATAAGTTCCCTGTGACAGACGTCTAGAAGCCCGTAAATGTGGATCGGGATACTTGCATAGACAAAGCTCCAAATAATGCCAGCACGAGGACTGGCTTTCGGCCATTGACGTCGCCATAACGACTCCAAGGACCTGTTGTTATTGCACTGAGAATACTCATCACGGTGATGACCACTGAGAGAGGATCGATTCGAGTCAGATGACTGATATATACGTACTAGCTTGTATTGCTGCTGCGCGTTCTTGAACAGCGGGTGTTGCGCAGGCCTCTGCGAGGTTCGGTGCTGAAGCCATGACCGCTTTACAAGCAATATCTTTGAAGACCTGAGTGTTAAGAGTATCAGCTTGGCAATTTGGAAAAAAAAAATCTTTCTACGTTCCTGGATGCGAGGTGCAAGGCTCATTCCTCGCTATATAGTAGCATAAGGCCAAGAAGCTAAGAAGCGAAGAAGTACTATACAGCCATGGAAGCAAAAACGATGACTGGTCGATAAACTCAGAAAGCCGTGTGGAGAACGAATGAAGCCTACCAGGTACCAACCTGGTGTCTCTCAGCAGTTAGCACAGAGTCAAGGTGCAACAGACCAGTAGGGGTGTGCATTGTACTTTCTCGAACTTCGGAGCTCAGAATTCATCAAAGGGTCTGCCTCTGAAGGATTCATTGGTCAAGGTCAGAATGAGAGAGAGATCCATTTATTCAAAATCTGATAAGATAACTAAGCATGTCACGAACAACAGCCGCAACTTTGCCGAGACGTATACGAAATCATTAACAGGTCATACTACGGTCGCAGAAGCCTCCTGCCGTTGCTTCTCCTGCATTTCCCAAAACCTGGTTTTCCTATCCCTGCCTTTGATGAGTCCTGCTATGTCAAATGGGTCGAACAATGTCGCCAGGAAAGATCTGTTTTCCTTATATCCAGGACCTTCGGTTTCTGTTCCATCTGGGAGCAGATAAATTTTGTTAGACCTTGGTAGGTACCTGGAAGGATGAAAAATGTTGAGCATACCGGTGTTCAGAAACATGAGGATGGCTTCGAAGCACCAGAAATAGGCCTCTGTTGTCAGTAGCGGACTGGTGACAGTGCCTTGAACAAAAGTTAGGTTGGCGGCGGTGAAGTATCCTACTGTCCGGAATATAGTGCGGCAAGTGATTAGCACGCAGCTGCAATACAGGACAGTCAAAACTGTTTTGAGTTTTGTCGTTAAGAGATTGGCCTTGATAACATTGCGATTAAAGGTAGCTGCAATGGTAATGAAGCCACACACGTTGAAGATTTGCAGAATCAATGAAATCTCTATCAAGATCTCGCCTGCGTCGCGTTCAACACGGGTTGCCTGCGAGTTGGCTACCTTTTCGGCGCCATTGGCTGTCAAGGTTTCTACTATCCCTCCTAAAGCCACGAACGTGATCACTACACGTCCCGGGTGTATGGGGCTATGATAGGGAATGTAGAAAAGGATGCGACCGAGTACGAAGAAGTTTGCAGTTTCGTAGACAGGCCTAGGTGTTTGTCAGCCGTGCTCAAGAGGTAGAAGATATTTACGCTGCAGCCAGCAGAAGAACGGTGCTAGATATGTAAATGGGTAAATTGTCCCATAATCCAAAAGCAGCAATGGCTCTAAGGACGAAACCGGCAACGAAAAGGAGAGCAGACCATGGAAGGAAACCGCCTACTCTCCAGCAACGATATTTACTGTATGGTGTTGGATATGTCGACGGTGGCATGTAGAACTCACAAGCATTGATATGCATGAAGTATCCCTGAAATTGCAAACAGAATCGCAAAGGCGATGGGTGCACCTTTGTTAGGGGCATAATACCAGAAGCTTCCTGGCTCTACTCGTTTGTATCAGGTACGGGTCAGCGAAAGGATAATGTATACGCAACGGTAAGCTGTCATGGAGGAAAGCTGGTGAGTTGAACCCCCTGGGTTTGTTTATATGAGCATAGTTGAAACGATAAGATCTCTATCGCTGCTGCGCAAGCCTGTCACAAGGTATGGAAAGCTGTAATTTGACAATGAAACCGCGCCGCTGCGCCATATAAAGACGCGACGTGCACGTGACGCTAGCGCCACTAAGCTTCAAAGTTTGATGTCGGTGGTAATGAATCTACTTCATGTGGACAAATGCGTGAACTGTTTCTAGATAAGAAGCAGAAGAAAACGGCACGCAGCTGATCCATGTCTCGGTTTTCATCCAGTTCTTACTCCCGAAATCGACCCAAGTGCTCTTCCCTCTGACTCTCTTGAACCTCAGGCTCCAACTCCCGTAATCACCGTTGAATCCTTCCTTCAAAGAACTAGGAAACGTAGAAAAGTACTAGTTGATCTGGACAGTCATGCTGCGGAAGACCCTCACTTAGAGGCACTTGATAGATCTCGTCGTAGACTTCGCAAGATGGCATCGAGTCCTGCACGGAAAAGGAAGAAAGCGACCATTAAGTCATTTTCCAAGCGCTTGCTAGAGGCAGCGTTATCGTGCCAGGTTTGCCCAACAAAAGCCGAATTTTCACTCAAAATTGTCACAGGTCGATCCTGTAGACAACCTTTACGAAGGCAGTGAGGTCGCACCTCTCAAATTCGACGTTATACGTACCCCCGAACCTTCATCGCTAAAACGTCGCAGTATCAGTCGTCTTGTCGATCTTAGGAAAGCACGACCCTTTGCAGCTGGCTCGTTTATCTCTCGCTTCACTCCGACCCCCAAGCCTCTCAAGTCTCTCACACAGTCCCGCATTCCTGCCATTGAATATGCAGTACACCACAAAGAAGCCAAAAAGTTGAATGGACACGTGCTACAGCGGGCTGCTCTGGAGTTTGTACCTTTAGAAAACCCTTGCGTGCATAGCGGCGGGTGGGTTCGTTGTTTTCAGTGTCGCGCTTCCACTCAGTCTCAGGCAAAGAGGAGGAATAAAAAAGACATGTCCAACGATACAAACTAGAATGCCCTCGCTTTTTGACTCTCAGAATGACCATACACAGAACCCACAACTGCTCTCTCCCTGTTCCAGAGAAGATTCGCTAGAGACTGGCCCCGGAACGTTTTTCAATCACCCATCCTCTCCAAAGAGTTCACCCTATCAAATTTCAGTCCCAGACTCTGATTCACCAGGCCCACCGTCTGTTCCAACTAAGGCGCTGAAACCTCTGGCATCATATTTCGACGAATTTCTACAAACAATCCGAACAGTTACTCAACTTGCAGAACATTGACCCGTAGCAAGCCAAGACCTAGATCGAGTGTTTCCAATACACCTTTCATACGACACATCGTTTTTCTCCATTTTCTGTCAGACACTACGCCTGGTTTTATCATTGCCAAAAATCCTGCAAAATCAGCCAAACACAGTCATTTGAGAGCGACCAAACTTGAAGCAGACGGCATAGTCCAGAGTCTTGTACTAGTTTCAACACAAGTTACAATGTCAGGGTGTGTACTTTCGCACATATGGGTGGTACACTAGAAGATAAATAGTATCCATATCCAGTTTGTATCGGCGTTAGTGTAAGACTGCATGCAATGATGCATTCTTCATTTCAGGAGTCAATGCTAGCGTTGAATCTCATAGAGTTATTGCCCAAATCGAGCGAGGCTTCCAAAAGGAGACAATTGACACGTGCTTATCATGCCCCCATGACGTCAAAGAGTCTCACAGAAAAAGAATTGTGCAAACGACCATGTTCAGAACAGTTGCATGGCGCAAAAGCCTAGGCTCGAGATGCAAAAGGCCTGTTTATACGGCTTTGATAGTGAACAGAAACAGAAGGTCCTTACTTTTCTTCGATTGTCTTCATTTACTCATGAAAATGGCATAGAAATTACTCTAGGTGAACAACTTTCAGCTCGTATGTCGAGGCTCTGAAATTCAACCACCAAAGCACTATGCATGACAATGACCCGGAGGTTGATCTTTCTGTGTGCGAGCTGCAAGTGTTCTTACACAAGTTTTATTACTAGCTCCTTGAATTGGAAAAGCATCGGAATCTCTCAAAGACCCAACACAGAACTTCTACTCCCCATAATCAAGCACCAGGATGGAATGAGCACCTTGCCTCTGCTTCCGAAGCTTCTGTCAAAGCAAGTGTCTTGGCGATAAGCTTTTCAGTGACATAACCTGTTTGTCAGGCTGATCGACATGGTTCTGAGTCGAGTGCCGTTGTTGACATGCAGAAGAACACTGTCAATTACATTCGTGGCCGACACTCCCCGGAGGACGATATGAACGCTTCGCATGCAGTACGGGATGAAATTTCTGGTCCTCTTGCAGAATCGTCTCGAGATTATGTCTCAGGACCTCTCTCAAGTGCCGAAGGCGTCGAGGATATGAATTCTGAAGTTCCTCACCTTGTCAAAAAAACCGTCAAGGAAACTACCGAAGTTTTTGTCACCCCAACGCCCAGCGAGGAAATTGTGAGTCGAAAAATGTTCAAACGCATCCCTGACGATAACATGTCTTGCAGGTCAAAGCTGATCGAGGTGAAAAGTGAATGTTAAACTTAAAAGCTGAATAGTGTATTCATAGTAGTCTTGTGTATAGCCCTCGGTGTTCTCATATTCGTGTACGACACAAATGAGTTGAAAAGAAATTATATTTGATTTCGCTTCATTCAGTCCATGTCCAAGGTGCAGAGAAGGTCGTGCAGAGCGGTTGTAACAAACAACAGACGTGATAAACGTAAAGGGCGAGGGCGGAAAGGAGACTCCAGGAAAATGAGTTTGTAAGGACGGATGAGACGGCAAATGTTCTCAGGTGGCACAATAACCATGAGTTACAAATATATGATATTAGAATGTATCACTGTCCGAATGCATGAGGGAGGCTAGGAATTAACTAGAACTACGCACCAGGAAGTAGTCGGGTACACGTCGTGAAACAAGTGGCTCTCCTGCCCGTGGTGCAGGGTCAAATTGTAAGCTGTAGATATTCAGATTAGGAGGCGGGAATATCATCAACGCACAAGCTGTATGATAATTTTTCATCTATCTCCATAATGGCGGCCTGATTACCACACCGGTAGCAATAGTTCGGTGCACTGAAAATGGTCACCACATTTCTATCCTGACCCCAGCTGTAGCCTGTGAAACAGTTTTGAATCGGAGCCGATCAGGATGGCGTAGGTTTGGACGCACCTTCCATCACAAGCTGATGAGCTCGAGCTACAAGGGTCAAACCATTATTATGATTGAAAGCTTCTGAGATGTCTTGTCCAAAGGTATAACCTGCCCCACGAGGAGAGATGCCCCATCCACATCGGTCATCTGGGTCTGACCATAATAAATCGCACATGGGTCCTTCGTGAGGAACCTCCTGTACTCGTTCGATTGAACGGACATGATCTAGTGTATCGATGGATGGTGAAAGACCACCGTGGAGGCAAAATATCTGCAGCGGTATGATGAGATCAGAATCACACGCGGAGTGTTGTTGTTGAATAGAATGGAAGGTGGTGTTATCCACGCGGGCAACACGAAATACTAAGAAAAGAAGAACGGCTCACTTGGTTGTCAATGAGGGCGGTGAGGGGGAGGTAATCAAAGAGATCTGTGAAGAAGCGCCAGACATTGGCGTTGCCATATTTTCTCAAACATTCGTCATAAAAGCCATAAACTTGGGTGATCTGCCTCGATTCGTGGTTTCCTCTGAGGATGGTGACCCGGTCACGATAGCGCAGCTTCATTGCTACCAAGAGAGTGACTGTCTCGACTGAGTAGTAGCCTCTGTCGACATAATCGCCCATGAATAAGTAATTGGTGTCTGGTGAGTTGCCGCCAATGCGAAAAAGCTCTGACAGATCGTGCTGAAGGATGTGAGATTGGTGTTGAGATGGAAAGACAGCGAAAACGGACGAATTGACCATGGATATCGCCACAGACGGTCACTGGACATCTAACAGGCTGAACATTTGACTCGTCCATTAGGATTTCCCTCGTCTATTGCATATCTGAGTTGCCGCTGATAGAAATGGCGATAATGAATGACCTTGTCGCAGAGTCTCTTTACGTCTGCCTCTGAAAGCTGTTTGCATTGGCTAAGCTGCTCGATCCAGCCGTCAATTTCTTGTTCCATGGCGTTTGTTTTGTAGGAGAATGAGATTGCTGTCCGCTGATGGAATTCGGAAAGTAAGTTTTGGTCACGAGACCTGTTAACGATGACCGCTGAACCACAGGCAGTCTATGCCACAGACGAGGTAATGCATTGGATATTCATACAGACGGGACTGATCAGCTCTGCAGTATGGCCGTCCATTTATTATCGTACGCGAGCAGGCAACGAAAACTCGATCGCATGGAATTGAGGCAATCAAGGTAGTTCATCTCTTCATCCAATTATCAACACCTTCTGACCCACAAAGTCCCATATTCTCGCTGCAAAAACAGTTGCCAATATAATACGAACGTCGTTGGGTCCAAGAGGTAGAAACATCTCATACGGTGTACTCGGCTTATCATTCAAGGTCTCGACAAGATCCTCATATCGCCAGACGGTGAAATAACAGTCACTAACGATGGCGCAACAATTCTAGGCCAAATGGAGGTCGAGCATCAGATTGCAAAACTGTTGGTACAATTGTCAAAGAGTCAGGACGATGAAATTGGTGACGGGACAACTGGTGTTGTTGGTGAGCTCCTCGTACACATTCTATCTTTAAATCAACTCTGCCAGTCCTTGCAGGCGCTCTTTTAGAACAGAGTGAAGCTTTGCTCGACCGAGGCATCCATCCAATTCGCATCGCAGATGGCTTCGACCGTGCCTGTGCAGTTGCAGTTGAAGAGCTGGATCGCATTTCTGATCGTGTCGAATTTTCCCGAGACAACACTGAAAATCTGTTCAAAACTGCCATGACCAGTCTAGGTAGCAAAATGTGCGTTGTATGCCCTCGCAAGTACTGGCTGACATTTGCCTTAGTGTGTCAAAGGAACACCAGCAATTTGCTCAAATTGCTGTCGATGCAGTCCTGCAAGTCGCTGATCTCGACAGAAAAGACGTGCTTTTCGACTTGATCAAAGTCGAAGGCAAAGTCGGTGGTTCACTTGCCGATACCATGTTGATCAAGGGTGTTCTCATTGACAAAGACATGTCGCATCCTCAGATGCCTCATTCAGTCAAAGATGCACGTTTGGCTATTCTCACATGTCCTTTTGAACCTCCACGTCCCAAAACCAAGCATAAGCTTGAAATCACCAGCGTCGAAGAATTCAAACGGTTGCGAGAGTACGAGAAGGAAAAGTTCGCAGACATGATCAAGCGAGTCAAAGACACTGGTGCAAATTTGGTCATTTGTCAGTGGGGATTCGACGACGAGGCGAACCATCTTTTGATGCAAAATGATCTACCTGCTGTCCGGTGGGTTGGTGGGCCGGAGATCGAGGTTTTTTTGTGTTATTACTTCGTACTGCCTCTGAATCCCTTTTTAGCTGATCGCAATTGCGACCCAAGGCCGTATAGTACCGAGATTCGAGGATTTGACTGCGGCAAAACTAGGCAAAGCTGGAGTAGTTCGTGAAGTTTCGTTCGGCACAACCCGCGATAAGATGTTGATCATCGAAAAATGTGCAAATACGCGCGCTGTCACCATCTTTGTGCGAGGAAGCAATAAAATGGTACGCTGGGCTTTTGTGTCAGTACATTGGTTTCTGAACCGTTTTAGATTGTTGATGAAGCCAAACGAGCACTGCATGATGCAATTTGTGCTGTTAGGAATCTTGTGGTGGATAACCGTGTCGTGTATGGTGGTGGTGCAGCCGACATCAGCTGTGCGCTGGCTGTTTCAAAAGCTGCCGACGAAGTATGCAGCCCTCTCGCCGATCAAGTCCATTCTGATGCGTTGTCAGATTCCTTCCATTGAGCAGTATGCTATGCGCGCTTTTTCCTCTGCTTTAGATGCTGTGCCATTGGCCTTGGCAGAAAACAGTGGTTTGTCACCTATAGAGACGCTGACTGAGGTGAAGAGTCGCCAGCTGAACGAAGGCGACTCGACACTTGGTATAGATTGCAATGGCCGCGGCGAAAATGGTGCGGTTTCGTTATCTGAAACGCTGTCGGTGCTAAACATGACAGATATGAAGAAGCAATTTGTTTACGATCCTCTAATTTCAAAACGACAACAGTATCTTCTAGCAACACAGGTATATGGGCACATTTATGCATTGCATCTTTACTCAAATCTTGCAGCTTGTACGTGCTGTGCTTAAAATCGGTACGTTTCTGAGATGTGGTGTCTAAACGATGCTTATGGAGTTGCAGATGATGTTATCATCGCAGGTGAAGCAGAAGAGTAGACGCCACAGAATGTAAAAAAATAGAACAGAGTACTTTGCTTATTCTATGGAGGTCTTGAGAGTCTAGCATTCTAATTCTTGCTTGTAGTCCCATTCTTTTAATCCAACAGTACCCCCAAGTGCCCTCCACCGTTGCAAATAGCGCTGGCGTCGCTCATCTGCCATGAAATTGAGGACTGGCCAATACTTTTCGTGCACATATTCAAAGTCGACATCACCTCCAAAACCCTCCTTCATTATGTTGTCTGCCGTGAAAAACCCATCCTCGATGACTTTGGGGTTGAACTTGAGCTTTTGGACGGTCAAAGGGTCGATGAATGGATGTATGAGTTTGAAGAAAAGATTGACAAAGTATGGCACGTTCAAGATTAGTGCTGAGCAGCGTCAGTTGGAACTAGAAGCGTTCGAACAAAACGAACCTAAACCAAGTCTCTCGGGATAATGGCTTTGGAGTATGTTCAAAACAGCACGGGAAGTAGCAAATGACGGTTGTTTTGCTTTGTCCGCGAAATTGATAAGAAGGACGAGGGCCCTGCCAGAGACTCGTTAACGAAGTGAAGAGTAGCAAGTCTGTAGCGCACTCTACGCCAGGTCCCATGAGATCTATGCAGCGTTCCAGAATGAAGACGGTGAACTCTATTTGTCTGGCTGATTCTGTGGTATTTTGTCGACTGGGAATGAGATACAAAGCTGGTCGTCCATGCACATCAAAGCCAAATTGGATTTCTTTACCAGTAACGGCTTCTGGCTCGACATGACTGGCAGTGAGAGTTGTATCGAGACCAAACTCGCGACGCCATTTCAAAGTGTCCTCTATTCTGTGAATGGCGGTGTCGAGTTTCCACTTGGAAGCACGAAGATACCGCAGCATGCATTCGTATGTCAACCAGAATTTCTCCTGTAGAGTTCAGCTTGATAAACGATGTGCAGATACACTCACTGCTTCTATCAATTCTGGGCTGTCAATGCCAGGTATTTTGTAGTCCGGTTTTGCGAAATGGTCATGGACTTGTTGTTGCACTTTGGCCTGTTCTTCTGTCAGCTGTGTAACGGACTGAGGCGCATTTGGAGGCAAAGTCGGCTCTGTGGTGGCCATTGCAAGACTGAGACCATTATTTGTTCAAGGAATTGATATCGTGGGAGATACTGTTACGTTAACATGTATCCCGACATCCAGCCATTCGAGACGGGGACATTGAAGGTGTCTGATATACATACACTGCAGTAAGTTGTCCATGGGCATGTAACTACTCTGATATGCAGCTATGAACTGGCTGGAAACAAGGACGGAAACGCAGTGATCTTTCTGCATGGTCAGCATATCACCTATTTCAATTTCCTGTCTTACTGCAGCATAGGTGGTCCTGGCTCAGGCTGCGACGAAAAAGACAGATCGTTCTTCAATCCCCGTAAATACAAGGCATCTATGTTCCTCATCAGATTCGGCGTCTAATTTCGCACAGATAATCCTCTTCGACCAGAGAGGCGCCGGGTGAGTCGACTATGCCATCTAAATCAATTGTTTAATGTGCCGCAGCAAGTCGACTCCGTCAGTTTCCTGGTTCTCTTCACCTTCTTTCCCAATATCTATTTAGAACTGCTTCTTTGGAAGAAAACACAACCTGGGATCTTGTCAAAGACATTGAAAAGCTTCGGCAACATCTTCAGGTGTGTAGCCGATCCATTTTCTCCACCGCCCCAGTGATCTGTCAAGATTGAGAAATGGCACGTCTTCGGTGGATCATGGGTACGCGTTTGTGTCACTTACCCATACCTTGTTCATACGAAGGGAAGGGCTCCACCCTGTCCCTTGCATATGCACAGACTCATCCCGATCGCGTCAAGACCCTTGTGCTCCGAGGAATATTCACACTCAGGAAGAGGTCAGCGCATTACACAGGCGTGCTTGAGGCTAACCACATATCCAGTGAATTGAAATTTTTCTATCAGGAGGGTGCTTCTCACCTCTTTCCGGAGGCTTGGTAAGCCGCGCCGTACCACAGCCGTGTTCGTTTCAATTCCATACAGGGAGGAATTTGTGGCGCCGATCCCTGAAGCCGAGCGTCATGATATGATTCTTGCATATCATGCCCAACTCAACGCTGCTGACGAGTTGATAAGGCTCACCGCGGCCAGGGCCTGGTCCAAATGGGAGTAAGTTCTCCCTTTTATTAGTGATCCCCATGACTCTTTAGAATGTCTACGTCCAGACTATACGTCGATCCGGAATATATTGCTCGAACTGATGATGATAAATTCGCAAAGTGCGGCTCCGAGGTTCTCACTCTATTCTTTCAACTGATCCAGCGTTATCAGTGCATTTGCCCGCGTGGAAAATCACTATTTTGTGAACGATGTAAGTCGCCAGCTCGCTGCAATCTTCATAACACCGTGCCAGGGTTTCATGCGAGATGGCCAATTATTGGAGAAACAAGAAATTGACAAGATGTAAGTCAATTCAACTGTTCGTGTGCAGTCATAAACACCTTCAGCCGTCATATCCCTACGATCGTTGTTCAAGGAAGATACGATGTCGTCTGCCCAGTAAATGTCTCTTCTTTGGTCATTGGCTGAGCCTCAACACTTCTTACTAGGCTACCACCGCATGGGCCCTCAAGAAGGTGTGGCCCGAAATCACGCTGCACATTGTTCCCGACGCCGGGCACTCTTCCAGAGAACCTGGTATCGCCAAATTGCTTGTAGAGGTGCGAACTTTGTTTCCCACATCAGGCGGGTCCTTAGTTTCACTATTAGGCAACCAACCAGTTTGCAGATTTGTGATATTGGACTCATTACATGATTATCAATGAGGGAACAATACATGCAGCACGATAACACCTTGAATGATAAAGAAACAGACATTATATAAGAAAGAAAAATAAAAAAGAGCTATTCCAATTCCTCCGCAGAGGGCAGTGGTATTTCACCCACCTGCGTTCCATGTACACGCACCCGATACAGACAGGTGAACTCGTCGCGTCCCCAGTTGCTCAGTATCCTGAGGACAACTATTCCAAAATCGACGCCTAGGTCTTTCACTTCTGGAAGAACTGGGAATGTCTGGATATGACCAGGAGCGTGGATATCATAGCTGAAGGCTGCAACCCGAATATACTGTGGGGATCGTGGTAGGGTTTTGGGATACTCTTCAATCTCCACAGTCTCACCACGCTCAAGAGCCTCTGCTCTTCTTACGGCCTTCTCCGTCATCCACTCCTTCACCTTGGCAATATTATCCTTGCCTTCCACTAATCCCCAAACTTCCATCTGCTTCGGAGCGCTGCGCATGTCAAAAGCTACCTCCTGGGCGACATGATCAATAGTGATGTCTGAGATATATACTAGGGCAGCTAGTGCAATCCCAAGTTGACCTTGTGTGCCAGCAAACGGCCAACAGTGACCATTGTGTAACTCATGGTGAAGAGCCGTCACAGGTGGACGTCCAATAGCATATCCATTGCCGGTGATTAGACCGACCACTTGACTCCGTAGATTCTGTGGCCGTATCTCGTAAGTCGGGGTGGTGAGGTATGGGATTACACGAGCTCCGCTCGAGTGTAGGGCGAAATCGGGACGAGCAAGGTCGTCTTTGCCATAAGCCGATACGGCGGTCTCGACTAATCGGCCAATGAGAGCGGTGACGTCCTGTCCATCAGAGGACTTGATTGACACTGCTTTCTTGTTGGAAAGTGCGTTATTCCACCAAGCAAGACCAGCAGCATCAGCTTTGGCAGAGGTCTTAGTCATTTCTATAACATCCTTCACACCTCCTTCGATAGAACCCACACGTTCCTCCAAAACTTTCAGCTTTGTACGAGCTTCTTCGTCACTACCTATGCCTTCGGACTTGCTACTGCTCAGCTGCCGAGAAGCCTGCAGCTGCGCCTGCAACTGCTCGACCTCTTGTTTGACGGCATGGAGACCCTTGCTCGTTGATTCGCGAAGCTGTGCCTCTGCGTCAGCAGACCTAGCGTTGTCTTTTTGAACCTTGGATTCCAGAGTGTTGAGCCGGCCAACAACCTCAGCGTGATCCTTAGACTCGTTGTCAATCCGAGTTTTCGCCTTTTCGGCATCAGAGACAAGAGCCGATAGAACGGTCTCGATCTTGAGGAGACGACCATTAAGTTCTGCGATGTTAGCTGCGGGAACTTCTGGGGCACGATATTGGCCAGGGGAAAAGGGCAAACGGCTGACAAGTGGATCTCGGAAGCACCAGGCTCCAAATACAATAAGGGCGATGATGAGGTATTTCCCAGCTGGTCCGACAACAATCTGTTTGGGACGGAGGAGTATGAGGTCGAATAGTGTCCCAAATAATCGACCGAAGATGTAAAGTAACGAGGAGAATAACCAACTTGTGGTTTTGATGGTATTGCGTGTTACATGGAAGACAACGGAGCCCATTGCCGCCCCTAAACCTTCCCGAGTGCTGGGTAGGGGGTCAACCTCCATGTTTTCCTCCTCGATTGGCGGAAGGGTTTGTTCAAGGTCATATGATGTATCAGGTTCATGTTGAGGCGGAACCGATTCGCGTTGCTGTACAGAATGCTAGAACGATTAAGACTGGTCGAGACAGGAAGGTTAGTTACCCACGTTGTCGTCAGTCTCGCCTTCGTTATCAGATTGGATATTCCCTTTGCTATCCGCTTTCCTTTTCTTCCGTCGCTTGTCCTGGGAGACGACGGGTAAAGTGCTCAGTGGACCGCCAAAAGGCTCTTTCTTCTTCTTCTTCTTCCGCCTCGTCTTATCATCGTTGTCATAGTCTTCATCCGAGTCTTCTAGATCTGAATAGGAAGGCTTGTAAGCCTTGTTATCCGTAGACATGCGGTTGCGTTTGTGTGTGGCGGCTGCTTTGCGAATAGCTTGAAACTCCTTTTCAGCTGCTTCGTAACTGGAGTCGTTGCCATTAGATGTGTTGGCCGCTCTGTTTTCCGGTTCTCGTGAGGCTGCACGGGCATAGTATGTGGCTGCCTGCAGAGCCTTGGAGCCGGCGTCTATAAGGGTGTTGAATGTGCCACGACCATTCTGGGATGGTTCCTCCTCGCCTTCTGAATCAGGTACTTGCTGAAGTGAACTAGCCTTTGAGAGAGGTTTAGTACGAATGCCAGATCTGCTAGAATTTGAAATTCTGGAAGGTGGAGGGGCGAGTCTGCGAGAAGCTGTGGATTGTGATTGGCTTTCATATTCAACAGATGTGCTGCGGGGAACCGTGTTGGTTCTTGTGGCTCCTGAGGCCCAGGAAGAGTTTGGATTTGAAGGGGGCATATTTGCTGCTGCTTGGTGAAATGCGGTTGCAATGTTGACTGTAGTGTCCTTGACACTCCACTTTTCTGGATGGAGAGGAGAAGAGATAAACTTTGGGCCGCCTGGACGATTTGCGAGATCAAGTTCGCGCTGTTTGATTTTCGCGAAACGTGCAAGAGCCGAGTCGTTTTCGTCTGCAATACTGTTACGCTCACGTGCGGGCGACTTTGGAGGCGAACGAAGGGGAGCTCTGTGCAGTTTCAGATATAATAAAATACAGGATCGAATAGTAGATTATATACCCGTAAGCGTATGAAGTTGGTACAAGTCTGGGACTAGGTGGGTTTGGGGCGGTTTTGCCGAGAAAAGTGGAATGATCGAGTCGTCTGCTGCCTTGGCCTAGTGGAGTTGCTGCGAAGGACATGAACTGGCTGCCAGCAGTTTTACGAGCAACACAGTCTGTGCGATATCGTTGGTGAACAAGGTCAAGCTATTTTTGTTTGGCTTCAATTTGTTTTGCTCAACAATAACCTGAAATGGGTGTCAAATCATTGTGGTCGCTATTGTCCCCTGTAGGTAGGCCCGTTATGCTAGAGACAATGGAAGGAACAACAATGGCCATCGACTCCAGTATCTGGCTCTACCAGTTCCAGGCTACGATGCGAGATAAACAGGGCAAGGTCCTTAACAACGCCCACGTACTTGGTTTTCTGCGCAGGATATGCAAACTCTTGTTCTATGGCATGAAACCAGTCTTTGTCTTTGATGGCGGTGCCCCAGCACTCAAGAAGAACACTCTCAATGAACGGCGAAGAAAAAAGTCTGGAGCAGCAACAAGCCATGTAAAGCTGGCAGAAAAGCTACTCGCTGCACAGATGAGACGAGAAGCACTGAAACATGCTCAGTCGCGGTAGGCCCATGAGTCTATCCAGTTTAATTGAATCATCTTTGCCAGATCCAAGGGCAAAGGCAGCACTCAGCCCGGTGAAGATGATGATGACATTGTGTACTTGGAAGATATAGATCCTTCCCTTCCAAAGGCATCTCCTCGAAAGAAAGACACTCCTCCAAAACCCAAGTTTCGTGATTATGACCCATATCGTCTCCCAGATGTCGATGTCGAAGACAGAGTATCCAGGGCTATTCGTGACGTCCTTCCGGACCCTCGTCTGGCTACTGAAGAAGAACTACGGATCTTCATTGAAGAAATGCGTCCAGAAGACTTTGATGTCTCCTCGCCTGCCTTTCGAGAGCTCCCAACTGAAATTCAATACGAGATTGTCGGTGATCTTAGGCTGAAATCTCGCCAGATCTCTTACACTCGCCTACAACAAATGCTCAAAAGCTCACGCACACCGATGGACTTTTCAAAGCAACAAATCAAGAATCTACAACAAAGAAACACGTTGACTCAACAACTTCTTACGACCACGGATAGTATTGGTAAAGCTCACATTTCCATCCCTGTGCGTATAGCGAGCGAGAGAAATAAGGAGTACATCTTAATCAAAAATGAGTCCGGTGCCGGCGGTTGGATTCTAGGGATAAGAGATGAGGGAACTAAACAAAAACCAATAGTCATTGATCACGATCACGAAGAGAAAGAGGACAGCGAGAACGATGACATGGAGGAGGTCCGCATGTAGGATCCATATTCTGCACTGTCACTTTTCTTACATTCGTCAGCCCAATAGAGGTAGATCCCGATCTTCGCAAGCATCGAAGAGAACTGGCGTTGAATGCCATTTCTCGACGTTACTCTCCGAAGAAACTCGCACCTCTGCATTCAAAACCTATTCATCGCAAATCTGACTCGAAACCGCTCTTCGATCTCGACGAAGAAGAGGCCGCTGAATCACGTCCCGTTCAAGTCTCGGATGATGACGATGAGGCTCTCGCGTTTGCAATTCAAGAGTCTCTTGATCACCAAACTGCTTTCAAGCCAGTCCCCAGAAATGAAGATGATTTCATTCCCTCTTCGTCAAGGTTAGAAACCGCGTTATCCATTGCAATATCGACCCCATCTCGGAAACAACATCAGTCGGCCTTTGGAATCCCGACCCTGTTGATGACACCCCCCAAGAATACTTTAGAATTACCATCTGTTCAATCAGAACTATTGACATCCAAAGAAATGTCTGATTTAGACGACGATATGGAAGAATTACCAATACCTAGACAAGCAGCTTCCGATGACGATGACGACATGGAAGAGTTGCCAATATTCGCTGTGCGGAGGGCGTCCTCTGTCCATGATCCGGCGAGTCCAATTGTGCAGAAAGCATCCCCTCCTTTGGCAGAATCGTCGGATGTGGATAAGTTGCTACAACCAGCTAGTACTTCCCATCCAGATCAACCACTTTCTCATCCGGATGTGGAAAAGTTGCCAGCTCCACTGGCGCCCGATTCCACCAAAGACACACCAGTCCCTACTCCAACTACTGACGATAATATGCAAGAAGTGATTACGTATCAGTCAGTAGGAGAAAATATCCCCTCCAGTTCCAAGATCACTCTTGAAACCATGGACGAGCATATCCAGCGATCCCGATCCAACTCACCTTTCAACCAGCCCGACGAATTATCAAGACCTTCTTCGCCCATTGAAGTTTGGGATGCTGCTCAAGAGATGGACCCAGAAGCAGAGGCAGGGGATTTCGCTGAATTTATGTCCCAAGTTAAGGGGAAGGACCTTGAGGATGTCAGACGCGAAATCGAAGATGAGATTGCGACCTTGGATCAGCAGCGGAAGGCAGCAATGAGGGATTCAGAAGATATAACACAGCAGATGATTTCGCAGATTATGGTTTGTGCAACTTCACCTGTTTAGCAGTCAATTTAATTGCTCCAGATGATGCTTCGATTGTTCGGAATACCTTATATTACAGCACCGATGGAGGCCGAAGCACAATGTGCGGAACTTGTGTCACTCGGGTTGGTCGATGGGATCATTACTGATGATTCAGATATCTTTCTGTTTGGCGGAGAACGTGTCTTCAAGAATATGTTCAACCAGTCCAAGACAGTCGAATGCTTCTTGCTTGCTGATCTCAGTCGGGAGCTCGGATTGGACAGAGATACACTGATCAGGCTGGCTTATCTTCTAGGAAGTGACTATGTGGACGGTCTACCTGGAGTTGGACCTGTCGTTGCTATGGAGCTTTTAAAGGAATTTCCAGGCGAAAATGGACTGCACAAATTCAAGGAGTGGTGGCTGAAGGTTCAATCTGGAAAAGACAAAGAAGCGGAGCTCAAGTCAACATTCCGTCAACGATTTGCAAGTGTTCGAATGCATGTGTCGGTCAAATGCTTATCTCCTGCAGAAGAAGAAATTCAAGGATCTTTATTTGACTAGTGACTGGCCAAATGCAGCAGTTGTTTGTATCTTTTTTTGTGGGATTCATAAGTTTCAACAGCTGCAGCGGGACGCTTACTATCATCCGACCGTTGACGACTCGGATGAACCATTCAAGTGGGGGCTGCCAGATTTGGACGCCCTTCGCGAGTATGTGATTTCGTAAAATTTCGATTCCATCTTGACCAGACTCTGAGATTTCTTCGGGAAGAGCTAGGATGGGGCAAGACAAAGGTTGACGAGTTGCTTTTGCCCATCGTCAAAAAGATGGGAAAGCGAGTTCAGGTACAGCCAAGTGCGCGTGTCCATTCCTTGGCTCACTCTGTCTCAGACCACCACTGCGAACAAGCAAGGCAACCTCAATACATTTCTGAGCATCGTGGGCGGTATGACGCATGCCCCTCGCAAACGACAAGCATATGCTAGCAAGCGTCTGCAACAGGTCGTTTCTGATTTCAGGAAGAAACGTAGAAGCCAGGGACCTAATGCCGACACGGAGGCCGTTGATGAAGAGGTGGACGAGGCCGAGGGTCCACCACCTGCAAAAAAGAGGAAGTCGGTGAGAGGTAGAGGTAGAGGTAGAGGTAGAGGCAATGCGCAAAGTCGTGGGCGAAGGTATGTGAAGATGTCAGCACCGGATGATGCATTCGAGGATAACGCTTCACCGGTCGATGTGCCCGCCAAGGAGCTGCGTCCACGCAGGCAAATAGCTGTCAGACATCAGGAGAATAATGACTCAGAGAAATCAGATTAATCAATGTACTCAAAGAGTATTAGTGAACAACGTATTGTCGGTGAAAGCATGATACTTCAGAACCTGCATCAGGAGTGAACTTTAAAAATATAAAAAACATTTAGCAGCAACTTGTTTCGATCAAGTGACCTCGGGGTTATGGGCCCCGCGCGCTACCACTGCGCCATGCTGCTGTTGTATGTGTTCCCATAGAAAGTCCCTATATAGATCTAAAGGTTTAGTCCACCTTTTTAATAATCCAAACTAAGACATCTTCGAATTCACACTTGACAACTCATGCAGTGAAGTCTTAACTAGTCTATTCTGCATCACTCTCGTTCTGGGGCCTTGCCTGGATGGGGTTAGCTCCTGCGTAACAGGTAAATTCCACTGGGACCGACCTTGTTGGCATCAATGCCGCCCAGTTCCTTATGCAGACCGTTAAATGGATACTGGCGACGCACCATTGGAGGATCTGAGTCTATCACATATTTTGCGACTAGGCCTAGCCCAACAAATCCTAAAACGGCCAGACCGAAGTGACGAAGTGCGGTTTCGGGAGGAACGGCTGGGATGTCAGGACCCCACATCGAATAGAGCTCGTCTTGCTCATGGAGCTGGCAACCAATGAGCTGTAAAATAGAATAGCCGCAGATCACTGACTGTCTCGCCAAAGTTACGTCTATCCTGTGGGTCCTGCCAACCATAGGGCGAAAGATATTGACGAGACACGTCTGGCAATTTGGGGTAGTTATCAAGATCGTAGTCTGGTTCTGGTTCTGGAGCTGAAGCGTATGTTCTGCGGGCGCAGAGGAGTCTGGAATTGCGCAGAATAGCGCGTCGGACGACGAGCATGACGGTTTTAGCACAAAGGCTTACGTGAGAATGTGCAAGTCGTGTTGTGATCGGAAGTGACCCTTTCAATTTTTTCCAGAAGATTACTGCATAGACTCAACGGCCATCATGCCGCCACCGTTTTGATTTTTTCGCCATTGTGCCCAATGAACACTGCAGTTTCAATGGCAGAGAAGGACGTCGAGTCAGAGCTCACTCTCTCTTCAGGACGTCGGAGAGCAAAGAACCCAGGAGTTCCTTATCCCTTGCAACATGAAACAGAATTCACAAATTTGTCGGCCGTTTTTCTGTATATTTGCTGTCATTCATTCTTCACAGCGATAACTGGAACCACATGTTCCTCAAAAAGTCCTGCAGAAGTTTTACAATGTATCAGTTCATCTTACCCCCTTCAGTAATCTTGGATCTTGGTTGCGGAGGTGGCTACTGGGCTCTTGAAGCCGCTAAGCAGTGGCCTGTCTGTTCATTTCTCTCTCGGTATCATAGATGCTTGACATACGCGTTTCAGGAAAGTACAGTAGTCGGCTTTGATTTAAAGGCGATCCAACCTAATCTCTCAGGACTGAGCGGCATCCATAACGACCTTGCCAGTAGGGTTAGATGGGTGCATGGCAATTTGTACGTTTGGCCTTTGATATATCATTTCACACTCACTGTGTATCAGCCTAGATGGATTGCCCTTCTCTTCTGATCATTTTGATTTTGTGCGTATCGTGAACATAGGTCTTGGAGTTCCGGAAGACAGAGTAAGTCGGTTACTTGCAGTCATTCCGTCTCTGATTCATCCTAGTGGCAAACTATCTTCGAGGTTGGTCTGAACCTTTCATTTTTCGTCTGCTTAACATCATTCAAGGAAGTTTCTCGAGTCATGAAACCAGGCGCAGTTCTCGAGGTGGGTGACATTATAGGTGTGCTCCCAAGTGTCTGAGTGCAAGCCCAGATCATAGAAGAGGACCTCATATTTCCGTGCGCGACTTATGTCCGAAGTCGATCTCGACCACCACCCATCGCTGTGAATTTGCCTAGAAGTGACTCCCTGCCGTCCAGCTCCGCATCGATAAGGACTTCAACTACACTCCTTTCGCCAGATCCTTGGCCTTCAAGTTTCGAAGAAACTTTCCTCGACTCCAAGGGGTCGAATTTACTACATCGTCTTCATGAATCTCCCCCTCCTCCTCAGACACAATGGCCAACAAATAATTCAACGTTAGTACTGTCCGATACCGAAGAGGATGACGAGAGTCATGAGACACGTCCCCAAGACCATTCCAGGCTCAAAGCTGCCTGGGAGCGCATGCTGGCTGTTCGGTTCCTAAATTCCAGTCTGATCAATGTCTTGCCGTTCTACTTGTCAACCTGTTTTGTTGATGTACAATCTCATGCTCCGCTTCAAGTGCCCCTGCCACCAAATTCTTCCACCCCTTTCTCGGCTGGTGTCCGTTCATCATTTGACAATCAGAATTCGATGCCAGACAGTCCATTTATATTGGCTCCGTACTCGGGAAGGAAGTCAAGCGACCTCGTTGAAATAGTTGCCGCAAAACGTGAACAAAGACTTGCCCAGAAGAATGCTACTATGCATCTGGCCAGAGCAGTCTGCATTGTCACTGGATGTAAAGAGGCAATTTGGGATGAATACAAATCACTGTATGGTCCCGAGCTGCCTCCAGTCACTAGAACAGCTCGGCCGACAGAAGCAGCTTCTCAGGCGTATAGATCATCTGCGCGCGAAGGCTTTGACCGAGCATGGTCGAACTGGGAAAGGTTGGTTCACAATGCTCCCATTACCTGCAAGACTAACATATCTTGCCTTAGTGACATGAAAGATCGGATTGGTCTTCGACATTGTGTGGAAACAGAACTCTGCTGGGCAGAACCACCAGGAGACAGACCGGATTGGCGTATCTGGAGAGACAACGTAGACATACTTGGTCCCAAAATAGACCGGACCCCACTTCGAAAAGACGAGCCTTTGTGCAGATCTCTGCGAGGATTTGTAGCCTGGAAGCCGCGGTAAATTGCAAAGCGTTTGTGGACTGGATTTTATTTAATTTTAGCATCGTAGCAAGGATTGTAATGTATCGTTAGCCATTAGTATTCCGAGTCAGTGTCAATAAGTTTCGCCTTCCCAAAACGGCAACTGTACAGCAGCTCGCGACAACGATGTCGGATACTGAGAGGGTAGCCGCTGAGAACAAACCTCCTTCAACCGCTGAGGCAGATCTCACAAAATACAAGGTTTGTCCCTGAAGCCATCTGTAGAGTTAAATCTTCACGGATCGCGCAGACTGCTGCAGATATCGTTCATCAAGTCTTGAAAAAGCTCGTCGGGTCGTCTATCGTTGAGGGTGCAAAAGTCATTGACATCTGCATTGAAGGCGACAAGCTCCTGGAGCAAAGCACGGCCGCTGTCTATAACAAACCGGTCAAGGGTGTCAAGGTCAGCAAAGGTCTGCGAGGTTTCTCTTTGCCAATTCTGCATAAGAATCCAACGAATCGCAGGTATAGCATTTCCGACATCTGTGTCTGTTAACAACACGGTCGCCCATTTCTCTCCGCTTGAGTAAGTTGTTGTGCGTAATTTCTTTCACAGAGCCGACGCGTCTCTTCAGGTCCGATCCTCAATCAAGCCTTGTTCTTGCCAAAGATGATGTCGTAAAACTTCATCTTGGAGCCCACATTGACGGTTTTGCTGCCATCAGCGCGGAAACCATTGTCGTAGGAGCTTCACCCGAAAATCCAGTTACTGGAAGACGTGCAGATGTAATCAAGGCTGCATGGCACGCAGCAGAAATTGCGATGCGTACCGTCAAAGTGGGCACCAAGAATTGGGCGGTCACTGAAGCTGTTGCCAAAGTGGTTTCCGCTTGGGACTGCAAACCAGTTGAAGGTAACTCATCTATACTACCAGTAGTTTGTGTTTGAAAACTTTGGCCACAGGGATGCTGTCGTGCCAGCAGACGCAGAATGTGATTGACGGCAAAAAACGTATCATCTTAAACCCTACCGAGACGCAGAAGAGGGAATTCGAGGCTGCTACTTTCGCCGAGAATGAGGTGTATGGCATCGATATCCTCGTATCTTCTGGTGAAGATGGCAAGGTAAGCTATTTTCTCGTCTTACAGCCGTCGTTCTGAAAAGCTATTTACTAGGCTCGAGTAGAGGATACACGGACGACGATCTACCAGCGAGACTCGTCGGTGACATACCAGCTCAAAATGAAAAATTCTCGCACTGTATTCCATGAAGTTCAGACCAAAGCCGGTGCATTCCCCTTTAACATTCGTTGCCTTGGGGATGAAAAACGATCTCGCATGGGTCTCCAAGAAGCGGTCCAGCACAGTCTTATCAAGCCGTACGAGGTGATGTAAGTCTCAGATGTGAAAAATGGTGCCTTGTTCATTTCCAAAAGTTTCACCCCATCGAATACCTTTGTTGCCGCATTCCACTTCACCATTGCGCTTCTACCGGGAGGACCGTCTTTAATCACGCATCCGCCCGTGTGGTATAAACCAGAGCTGGTTAAGACAGAGAAGGAGCTGGAGGACCAGGAGCTCAAAGTTCTACTGGCACGGAATCTGAGAGAAAACAAAAAGAACAAGAAGAAGGCCAAGCCGGAGGGCGAAGGCGAGAAAGCGAAAGACTCGCAAAGCTGAAAGGATTTTTGCATTCAAGTTGATAACTCTGTTGTTCAAAAGTAGCTGTTGTAAAGAGAAACATGTCTATGACGGAGGCCCAGTTGGATGCTTCTCAGCATCTTCTCCAAATTTTTCCAGTGTCCGCACTACAAGATCCACATTTTCAAGAAACGCATTGACTGTCAGTCTAGCCAATCGCACTGTCAAGGTGCTAAAAATCCTGAGGAGCCGTAAGTGAGAGAGCATGGAAGGATACAAACTTACGCGACAAGATGATCGTCTTCTACCGTGAGTGCTCGTACCACAGCCTGCGGCTGTAACTCGGGATCGACTTGAATCGTCTCTTTGGCGATTGTCGCATGTCTGTGAGAAGCGAAAGGAATCCTAACTGTACTGCAGACCGATAAGTAATGATGAAGCCATTCACAGTTTTTTTACATTGAATGCCAGTCGGAAGTCATGGATCAAAGTCACGGATAAATCAATATGAATAAAGTTAGCGGTCAACGAGATGCTAAGTACAAGTGCAAAATCATCCAGCTCAACAACAGGCTGTTGAGTTACAACCTCCCGAACGCCACCCCAGTTGACGAGTAATACCTAATCAAAGGGAAAATTGAAGAAAACACGATACAGACGCCTGTACATGGACGTTATGTGAAAGAAAGGTAAGTTGACAGAACACGAAGGCCGATAGCCTGGTCGTGAGCATGGGTATCATCAGAGAAGGACGAACGCAGCGGCAAAAGCGCCGAGAGTAAGTACAGGAAGGCTGAGGTGGTTTGCAATGGCACCACTGTCGCCAGTGAGAGGGTCAGCCCCTACAGCTCCCAGAGGAGAACTGGATCCTGACGAGGAACTAGGCGAGCCAGAGCCAGACGAGCCGGAACCAGACGAGCCAGTGCTGATGGTTCCGGCGCTGAACAACCTGTCAACGACTATCTCTTGCATTAAAAAAACAAATTTACGTGGTGGGACTGGTAGCTGCAGCAGAGCTGGTCGAGGTGGTCGAGGTGGTCGAGGTGGTCGAAGAAGTTGAATTTGTACCAACAGTGATCTGCGAGAAATAAGCGTCATAAGCAGGAAAGAAGAAAGCACTTACAGTACCAGACCAGGCCTCATCTTCATTGGTATCCTGGAGAGAAAGTACGAAGGCAGTTCCCGCAGGCAGAGTATTCGTCCAAGTCATAGAAGTGCCGTTGTGGTCACCGAGGTCGGCACTAGCTTATGTGAACATTTTACCTTTGGAAAATGAATAGACCTTACAGCATATCATCACAAGGATTGCTGGCAGGGACAGCAATCAAATTGTAAGGTGCATTCCCGCCTGCCCAGGTGATGTGCACAGAGCCGCCCTACCGAGAATGAGTGACGAGCAAGCTGACAACAGTAAAGCAGACCTCCGCGACATTCTGAGGAGTGCTGATGGTAAAGTCACCAAGGACGCCAGGGATGGCAGAGATAGCAAAGAGTGCGATAGTAAGGAGCGTGGCGAACATTTCTCGCAGCTGTCAATTGTAAACAACATACTAACGGTAATTGGGATGCGTACTGATACAGGTAAGGGGAGGATGGAGAGAATGAAACAGATCCTTGATTATATAATCCTATTTTTGATGATTTCCTTAACCGGACGCCTTGACAACCTCATGATTTTTTCATTTTAGTAGGTCTATTCTACAGCTTGGCTCGAGTCTTCCCCTCGAATGTTGCCAACATCGTTCTCTTTGTAATCCTTTAGAAACATGAGCTTAGTAACGTTGCCCTGGTACATGCTTCACTCACCCAGAATGCACAATAGGAGACGGTGTCTTTCCCTGGCCTTCAACTAGAATCCGATCTTCCATAGGGACATAGTCGCGTTGTCCTGGCCCGATGTATATCTGTGTGTGTGGCATCAGTGCAACGCCCCATTCAAGAAGTGTCGACTCCCTTGTCTCGGCCGCCAAATTTTAACACCTCCCTCCTGCAGCATCATCTGTCACTCGTTAGCATGTGAAAGATGGGGATAGATAAACCCAGCTTGTCGGTAGTGAGCTAACCATCCAACTACACGTGGAACGGCAAACAGAACTGGGAAAAAATCCAGGGGAAAGCCTATCCGAGTTAACCTCCATAACATCAATCCCTCCGCTTACCCATAGCACGATAGATAAGTCCACTACACAAACGGATCAGGATTGGTCTTTGCATCAAATGATGAGTTGCTACCTCCTGGATGTAGTAGTGAACGAAGAGTCTTTGGAAACCGAAAGTGCGCGTACCAGAAGTCAACGTTAGGGGCTAACCTGCGTTTGATGAAGTATTCATCCTTCATTGCCGCTTGATGCAAAGCTATAGCGGTCTCTAAAAGTTCATCTTTGCCGGTGCTGTAGGAATATAAGGAAGAAGTGAGTAAGCTAGGAACACTGACATTTTGAAAACCTCATCGGCAGTTTTCCGTACGATGAATGAACGCGGGTCCGACTAATGCAAAATGAGGTTGAATTTATGTAGCTGAATTGCCGACACTCACAGTCTTGTATACCCTTTTATGGAAGGAGGCTCAGAAACTCGAAACACTATTATTTATGTACTACTTACCGGTGCCCAAATCCCGACAGCACCTTTTCGCGTTTTTTTACAGCCTCGAGAAACGCTGGCACATTGGAGGGTGAACCAATGGATATTAGCATTCGAATAACTGCCTCGTTGGCGCCACCTGACAACAATTCATTCTACAACAGAAGGACAGGAATACGAACTTGCCATGCAAGGGACCACTTCATTTGGCGACCTTTAAAACGTAGAAAGAGAAAGAACCTGTGACTCACTATAGAGAAGCACACCCAGCTCTGGCGCGTCATTGATCAGTCCCGGAAACTCGATTTCCTAGCACAAACTCACGCAATGGCAGAGTAAGGATCGACGAGGGAACTGCCAGTCTGGAGAACAGTTGTCGCAGAAGCATTTAATTCATGATCGGCATGCAGAAGGAAGAGGACATCCAAAGCCTTTTCCAGTACAGGATTCGGCGTATAACGTGCCTCGCTCATGTGGTCCATCTGGTAAAGAAACCTTTCGCAGGTAAGACAAGTGTGTATGCACGCTCCTGCAGAACACTCACGAGCCAGTGTAACTGAGACCAGTAGGTGGTGTGACGAATTCCCTTCCTTGCCGAACGCGATACGCCATCCTGTAACAAAGATCGATGTGTTTCATGCTCTAAATGTAATAACGAACGCCGCGAGAGTAGTTGCTTTGCCCAGGAGCCTGTATATCTGCTTGTCCAATACAGCTAGCGACGCCTCATCGCCCTTTGTGTAGAGAGTTTGACCTGAGCGAGAGTCAGCATTAGTCTTGGACAAGCTGTGGACATAACCTTGGAGAGAAGGATTTGCCTCACTATAGTAGGAACCAAGGTAGGCGAAGGCGCTTGTTAAAATAGACATTGGGTGGGAATCATATCTGCAGACACAACATGTACATATGGTGATAATGCGGAAAGACGAGAACGTACCTGAAGGAACGGAAGAACTGAGCAGCCTCGGCATGGACTGCAGAGTGATGCATCACCTCCTCGTGGAAAACTTTATATTGAGCCTTTGTTGGAAGAGAGCCATAAATAAGCAGGTAGGCTTTGGGAATATTAGTATTGGCCTGAGTGTCATTTGAATGAATGGCCCACCTGTTTCCAAATGATCTGAATGGAGTGCGAGTTGCTCGATGGGGTATCCTCTGTTTCACGTAGATCGTTTTGTCCAGATGCTCGCATTGAACAACATACCTATAGCGAAGAACTAGCAGACAGTCAGTGTTACAACGCGACTTGGGCCGTCAGACTCTTAAATGCTTACTTCCTGCGTCTCCGTCGATGTAAGTGATTCGACTCTTCATTACAGCAGTATTTAGATAGCCCTAAGTAGCAAGCTTGAGGGTAATCTTCTCGATTTAAAGAACTGACCCTGTCTGAAACACGCAAGCCTTTCTCCGTTTCATTCTCGTCCCTCTCTCCCGGTGTCTTTGGAGCCTTGATCTCTTTGAAAGCTGTGGCCGGGATGCTGTTGTCTGTGATTCTACAACCAGTCAGTCATTCATTTATAACTATCCAATTTGAAGTCCTGACGGAATGGTGTAGTTACGGCCTGTGCGGTTGTCGCAGACAGAAAGGGAATTGCTGCTGTGCGTTGGGTTGCCCATCGTTGCAAGAGTTAAGTAGACGTTAGTTTCCGAGCAGTGTCAGACTCGGCATTTCAGAGAATCACATGTCGGTGCAATTATGTAATCGACTGGGTTGGGACTGTGCAACTCTGTGCAAGCTCATATACATATATCCAATCGTCAATTGAAAGTTGCGGACGTCTGGCTACACAGGCCTGCGGCGTGCTTAATTTTGCCCGACTACTTCTTTATGATGTTCCCGAATACGTAAAATGTCTGTTCTCCGTAAATTCGCCTCGTTGCAAAGAGAGCGAAAGATCGAGTCCTGTTTGTCGTAGAGATTAAGGACGGTATCATTTCAGCCACCTTGCCAGAATCCATGACGATAACTCTATCATAATATGCTGCCGAAGATTGTTCAGATACATATGCTAAAGAAAAGAAAACTAACCTATGGTGTTGAGCCTGTGGGCTATGCAAAGCAGCGTAGAAGCGTTAAATTCAGTCTGGATAGTTCTCTGAAGTTTCGCATCTGTTTCGACATCCACCGAACTAGTCGCCTCGTCCTGGACATCGTCATAAGCAAAGATCATGCGTCAGTTCAAGGTCTCACCAGGATGATTATGCGACTATTCTTTACAAGTGCACGACATAAAGCAAGTAATTGCTTTTCGCCGGCACTGAAATTGGAACCTATGGGCATTGTAGGTATCGTGCATCAATAATGAAGCAAAAACCTTCATCGCTAACAATAGAATCAAGACCGAATTTTATTTCTGCTATGCTATCCTTTCCTTCGCGGGGAAGTAGCCATGCGCGCTGAAGAGCCGATATTAACTGAGCGTCTGTTTTTGTGCCTTGAGGATCTCTGAAAACTGATATATCTGACAACATGTTTACATTAGACACTCACAGATTATTCCGCAGCGTTCCGTTGAATAGCGTACTGTCTTGTGGAACAAGTGCCAGCCGGTTACGAAGTGTGGACAGTCCAATGTCACGAGTATCGAAGCCATCTATTTCAATTTTGCCTTCGTTGACCTCCACGATTCTGCAGAGAGAGTCGTTAAAGTCTGGTAAGATAGATGTTAAGCTCACCTAAAAAGGGCTTGAAGCAAAGAGCTCTTTCCTATAGGGAGTCAACAACAGCCATCAGTTACTGGCAAGTGATCTCACCCGCGCCGGTCCTCCCAACGATTCCAATCTGCGCTGAATCAGTCTATGCATACAACGAAGTTTCAGTTGACAGGTACCTTTTCACCTGCCTTAACCTCGAAAGATATCTTGTTCAGCACAAGAGGAAGCTCCGGACGGTACCTCAAGTTGACATCCACAAATTTGATCATTCCTTTGTCTGGCCAAGATATTGGCGGATCGTTAGGCTTGGTGAAGTCACCCTCTGATGGAAGGTCAGCATACACCAACAGCCGTTCGGCTGCATTCATATTCTGCTCATTCAAGGCAAATTGTGAAACCATATCGGCTGCAATCCAAATCAGGAAGGAAACTTGAAAGGGAATGAAAGCTTACAAAATACCTGCGTAACTAGAGGCTGTTCAGTGCAAGAGTGACGAAGTAAAGAAAGACATACTGCCGAGGGCGTACGACAAGACAACCCCAATCTTCGAGGGATCAACCGAATCCCTGAAACCAGCAGCAAATATTGCAATACCGAACAGGAGAATGTTTCCGAAGAAGTCCAATCGGATTGCCAACCATCGTTGAATAGAAATAGTCATATAGTAAGCCCTGTTTTCCATGTTCAACCCAGAATCGGCATTTCGGATAGACGCTGAGCCCTCGCGATATGCTCGTATGGTTGATAATCCGGTTAGGGTCTCTGGGAAACGTGTGAATACTATTCGCCCGACTTTTTTGCAAGAGGGATACCTGAGAAAGATGCATAAAGAGCCGAGCGCATCAACGAATCAAGACGCTTGGTCTCGACAGACGTGCGTCTGTAATACATCGCTGCTGTGTAGTAGAGAATACTCAATGGAACGAAAATGATTCCAAGATACGGAAAGACATAGAAAACTAGTGCCACGGTCCCTATAATTTGACTAGACGTTAGCATTAGCTAGAAACATCGTCAGAAACGCATATCCGTGATGAGATGTAAGCTTACCTGGGTAACAGTAACGACTAGGTCTTTGTCCAGCGTGTCCTGATCTTTCGACAAGCGAGAAAGAATCCTACCTAGGGTGAAATAAACATGAAAAGCAGGAACTGATAGTGGAGTATGTACCCAGGGGAGTTGTATCGAAAAAAGACACTGGATTGAGGTTCAACGTTTTGATCATTGAGACTTAACAGCATTACCCGGACTGTTCACAACACTGCGCAACGCTGCTTAAAAAAGATGATAGCTTGCTGTCAAAGCAGTCATTCTATGTAGATACAAGATCAGCCGAGGTTGTGATTTTGGCAAGGAAGAACGTACGCGATGCAAAAACTGAGGAAGAAGGAAAATAAGGCTTGGGCTACGCCAAGACCAGCATAAAGAGCCATGTAATCTCCTTGAGAAAATCCCCCGATGCTCTCTGAAGTCCAGAAACCAAGGAGCAGTGTGTTAGCCACTGATAAACACCAGTTAGATCCAATACAACGAAAGGAAAGATGTACCTTGCGAGCTCTGCATTAGAATAAGCAGGACAAGCAAGACCGGTGCCCAAAAAATACCTCCTGCGTAACGCAGGTAAGCACCATACGTTGCCCATGCAACTGAGCCAACATATCTCTCCTCTTCTTGCATCATTGATTTCTCGGCATCAATGCTGGCTACACCATCCTTTGGGGTTTTTTCCTCGCCATCTGATAATTCCTTTTCGGAGTGTCCATATTCCTCCATCAAACGTGAGAATAAGGTATTATCGTTCATAAGACTCTTGATCCTCATCAGCATTTAAGGTATAAGGGGAGCAGTATCCTGCCTTAAAGGTGCCCTGTTCCACAATTAGCCCGTCATCCATAACATAGATATAATCTGTTTTGTCCAAAACGTGCAAAGCATGAGTGGTCATAATTCGTGTCCTCCTAGCCAATGGCCCGGACAAAATGCAATTCTCTAAGATGTCATTACCAACGTAGGCATCAACAGCAGACAATGGGTCATCGAGGAGAACAATATCCGCCGTCGAGTAGGCTGCTCGGGCTAAAGACACTCGTGTCTGAGCAGAGCATCAGACAAGTTGGAAGCCAAGTTGTTAGAAGGCACCTTTTGTCCGCCACTCAGATTGATACCTTTTTCGCCAATTTCAGTCTCTTCTCCATGCGGCAAAACCTGAAGATCGTGTTCTAGGCAGCAAGCCTCCACAACTTGTCGCAACCTGACGATGCTTGTTTAGTGGATATGTCTCGAGTAGGGCTCGTACTTGGCTTCGTCTACTTCTTTCCCAAAAATGATATTATTTCTCAAAGTAGCGTTCTTGATCCATGCAGCCTGAGGAACGTAGGCCACCGTACCACCAAGCAAAACCTGAGAAAGTCAACCCGTGCTTAGGAAAGCCGAAGTCTGACTCCGTTACCTGGCCGTTGGTCTTTCTCATCTCTCCGATGATAGCCTGGAGGACAGAGCTCTAGAAACTGTCAAATGTGTTGCATGCTGCACAATCACAATAACCTACCTTTCTGTTGAAACCATTGTCAGTCAATACACGAAGAAGATAGCAATGTACGTACCCAGAGCCTACTTTCCCCACGATCCCAACAAACGACCCTTTTTCAATGCGAAGACGAAGATCTTTCAATTTGAACGGAGAGCCAGCATCATTGTCCCCTTTGAGACTCTTTTCCTGCTCTGGAATGTCTTTTTGCGTAATCGGTAAAAGCAATTCAGTCTTTTGACTCTGCTGCTTTCCACTTTTCTTTTGGATATCTTCATTCAAAGGCTGTATTTCCCAAGTAAAGTTACCGTCGACAACGACAGCATGTTTACTCTCGGAGTCGATGGAGTATGCTCCGGGCAACTCTTCTGCAAGAAGATACTTGCCGATGCGACCGAGAGATACAAGGCAGTCGGAAAGCATAGACAGTACAAAGGGAAAGAACATCAGAGGAGTTCGAATAATCTACGGACAATGAGACCACCGGATGAAAATGATGCCACTCACGTTAAAGAGTTGTAAGGAGCTGAAAATCACAGCCACGTTCAAGGTGTGTCCTGTGAGACTATAGGTGATCTAACGTGATTTAAGCACAAAAATGCCTCTCCAAAACACCAACTTACGAACGACAGTACCGCACTCAGGACAGGCATGCAGACGATGACTGCAACGAGGAACGATCGCCACGAAGACAGCATGCGTAACTCCCACATCTCTCGACTTCTCACTTCTCCAATTTGTGTCAGGTAAAACTCCTCCCATGCGTAAAATTTAACAAGCCGTATACCTTGCAGGATCTGCAACACACCCTCAGATAGGAATTCAAAAAGAGTCGAAGAGGTTTACCTCAGTGATTGTCCGAACACGTTTGTCGGTGATTCGTACGGCTTTTTTGCTGTGTTGAAACATCTTGCGGACTGCAAAGAACTGGATAGGGAAAGCAAGTAGCAAAACGCCTAATCCAACCAATGCCGAGTATCCCAACTGTCAAGATTTAGTAACAGATATAGAAAGAGCGAGCGAAATTAAACAGACATTGCCGATGAGAAGCCCAATTCCAATAGCAACTTGAATCGGTGCAGTCCAAAGCCTATGGTTCTCAGTTGAAGCGCATAGAAAAGAAAAATAGGACTACGTGTGGCCATTTCCTGCAAAACGGTCAAACCTTGTCGCGTCATTGCTTATCATCGTTGTGATTTGACCAGTGCTATGTTCCAGTCTTGCTCGACCAGAAAGCCTCAGAGACTTTCGAAAAATGCTCCCTATCAATGATGTACGGATTAATAATCCGTTTGTTGCTCCGACTAACACAATGAGACGAACGCCATTATACTTTTGTGGACTTACTTTGCAAATGATGATTGTTGAACTTCAGTGTGTCGGTTAGAAATGGGTCAAGAACCAAATGACATTCTTACCAGGCTGGCGACCTCCTGCATACAGAGCAAGGCGAAAGCCAGACCGATTCCATAGCCAATGCCACGGGGTTTAGGAAGTGAATCTGTTGCCTTTGCTGCATCGGGGAGACGGTAATAGGTGTAAGAATCGACCAGCCAGGCCAAAAGAAGCTTGTTAATCAACGGTGCAGTTGTGTACAGAGTGTCTGTAGAAATGGATGAGACGATGACCATCTCGAAAAAGAAATGCATACCTGACATCAGTTTAAGTACACCGTCCAACCAAATCCGATAGAAAAACGTGTTATTTAGGGCCCAGACAAGTGACGAGTCTAGCTTTGGTTTCGTGTTCCTGTTGAACCAGTACGGCTTGCCAGTGGGTTTATCTTTCATATGTAGAAGATTCACTTCAGACAATGGATTGTCGGATGCCGCCTCCTGAAAGGAGGCAGGTCGTGATTCGAGAGGACATCGAGCATAAAAGTTGGTCTGCAGTGCTTCGGCTATCTTGTCGGTTTGAAACCCTTCGGGAAGCTGCCAAAGATCTGGGAAAAAGAATTGGCTTGTTTATTTGAATGAAATTTCAGTATGGTACCTTCTCTCTCTAGTGGCCGTGAAAATCCTACGTCAAGAAACGGACTGATCCATAGAAAAAGGAGTCGAGAAAGTGGCCTTGCAGACCGTTAGCCAGTGATTCACTTGGTAGTGTTTGTACTTGCCCGACTTGTCTTTCTGGCAAGACGTTGTCTTGGGCAAAAGCAGGTGGAGCAGGAGGAGGTTGGAATGGATTGCAAAACTTCATAGCAATCGGAAAGGAGTTGACTGTCAAAAAGACACGCACAATATGATCAAAGACTCATATATAGTACTCATAGACGAATTGCAAGATGAGGCTGACTCGAAATATACGCGTTCGTGACGGCACTTGGTAATCTTGCTTACAACTCCAATCATTAATAGTATTGGTACTCTAATGTCTAACGAGCAGAGATCAATGGGTAGACTGCTCAATTCGCTCGAAGTTAAGCTTCTTGGGTTATAACATGCAAGCTCGCATCCGTGCGTGGCCAATTCGCGTCTCCAAGTTTGAGACTCAGTGATGAAACTAGCTCCATCTTTCCATCGCCTGGAAGCACGCCTGTGACTGGATCAGACTGCGACTGATCCTGAATTTCACTTGCGTCCGACGCCGATGGTTGCCGGCCGGCCGCGTCAGAAACGTCTCCTGTCGTAGCTTGGATCGATGCTGTGCTCTGTTTCCTTCCAGCCTTCTTTTTCTTCTTTTTGGACGCCTTCTTCCCTTGCTTCTGTTCCTTTTCTTCGGCATCCTCTTCTGCTTCCCCACCAACGTTCGAGTCTTCGTTATCGGCGCCGGCACCATCCTTGTCGGTCCCTGTCAAAAGATTCACCTCCAAAGAGTTGTTCTGCCCCAAGTCAGATGCAGCCTCCCCTGGGATAGACTTCGTGCTTTCTGACACCGGAGCAGCGTCAGTTGGAGCAACTTTCGATTGATTATCACCGTCGCCGCTCCCAAGTCCCGGCTTTTGAGACAAGGTAGGGCTGGTAGGTGCTGGTCGAGGATTCTGTAGAGTTTTCTCCCCAACAGTAGATAGTTGTGGCGTCTCGTCCGTACCGGCTTGTGTCGTCAAAGTATCTGTCCGTGAACCTGACAGATCATCGTTTCTGGCTGCTGCTTGTTCGTTTATGATCGCGGAGTCAGATGTGGATTGACTTCCTTCAAGCAGAGGGGCTCCTTGAGGCCCTTCTGGTTGAACTATTGCCTCTGACACAGATGCAGACGATATCTCGCTGGTTTCAGGTGATGATAAAGCCGGCTCGTTGTTCATAGAGGGCTGCAACGGCTCAGCCTGAACGGTATCCATAGGCTCTGTAGATTCACTACCACCTTTAGCTTCAGAAACAGCTGTAGATGCCTTTTGTGAACTAGTTTCATTGCTGAAAGGGGCTAAGGAGAGGTCGTTGGCGGCTGTGTGAGCCATGGTTTCAGTAGATGTTCTTTCGGATTGAGCAGCGATTTCCGAGTCATTCGCATTGGGTGATTGTTCTGGAGCGGCTGGAAGTGACACCTCTGTTTGAGCGGTTTCAGCAGAAAGTTCGATACTAGTATCAACTGTCTGAGTTTCCCGCTTCTCTGGAGTAGGTGTAGTAGTGCCTAATGCTGTAGCCTCTGATGCTTCCGGTCGTCGTGAACCTTGTTTTGGTGACGCCAGTGGTGTGACATCCTTGGACTGCGAATGCAACGCAGATTTCCGACCGGAGGAACTCGAAGCCACGGCGTCCCATACAGAGGCCAAAGTTTCTGCAAGTATTGAAGAGCTTCGAGTGTTCACACTTGGTTCTCCTTCTTTCCTACTCCTTCCACGTTGGGAGCCACGGTCCTGCAAATCTCTATATGAGGTATGGGGTGGTTCCGGACTAGACGACGCCTTGGAGGGCGGGGACTCTGCGTTAGACGGAGGAGTAGATTCGGCCTTAGGCAGACCCCATGTGGAATTCCGATTACTGCTCGCGGTGCTGCGAGGCCGTGACTGGGCCCGTGAGACAGCTGTTGAGCTGGACCTGCTAGGTTCTAGTTCTAGAAGAATATCATCATCCGGACCACTATCCGGCTCATCTTCCTCTGCACGGTGGCCACGTTCGTTGTAAATTATTGAGGCCGGTCCACTGCGATCAAGTTGTAGTGCAAAAAAATGAAACACAAGGTGAACTCACTATTTTGTGACTCCCTAAAGGAATATAGTTTAAGTATCTGAAAGGTGCAAAAGAAATCGCTTACATTATCAACCCACTTGATTCGGGCTTTGAATTCAGTAAGACCAAAATGAATCTCCACAGAGAACACAATCGTCCAGTATCTCTTGCCACCGATGCCTATCTTAGGCTCGGCACTTGCACTCAATGGTGATAAATCAGCGCGAACAAGACAAAGCGTGGAGAAGTTTTCTAGCATATTGTAAGCATGAAAAGATGAATAAAAATTTGCACTGCTCACCGGCGTTTCTGTCGATCCATACTGGCACCGTATTACCACCTCTGTAGCACCAAACCTCGACTTCAAAAACCGACAGCGTGTTTAGACTCGTAAGTTCGGTGCAATACTTCCTCGTGAAAACGCTGGATTCCTTAACCTTCACCCCCTACATCGAACTTGGTTTAGGACGGCTACTTACAATAACTAAGACACGCACCCTTGCTAGTATGCAATCAAACGCATCCAGCAGTAGTTTAGGACCAGAAGGGAGCTCGCATAGCCTATTATTGCGACTGACATGGTCGGGATTGTTTTCATCGTATTCGCGCAAGTATTCCACACCGTACATGAATTTGGACATTCGGGTAGAGACGTGGTGGTCGCAATAGAAACCAATTGCGCCGTCGGCGACCGCTTTAGATCTAAATTTGCATGAGTTGAAGGCGTTGGGCTAACTAACAGGCATACGTCTGAGTATCCGGTCTGCTAACGGAGATGTTAAAGGGTTTCAGGCGTTCTTGAAGTTGGGTGAACAAATGGGATGAGGCTCCGTAGCCCCCGACCTTCAACGTTGTTTGAGGAAATACGTAATGTATTGCAATACTCACGAGGAACACAGACTTGGCAGAATTCGTCAATTTGAGGGACTTAAGGCAAAGACAATACGTACCTTGATTAGACCGGAAGATCCGTCAATCTGGGCTTTGATGGCATTGAAAGCAGCTAAAATCAAAATTAAGACGAAAAACTCATTCAAGGAAGTTAACTACCTTGGATTGAAGGTTCAAAAAGTTCAGCGACCTCGGAACTTGGAAGGGTAAGAACTACAAAACTAGTATCATTGAAACAATACCCAGTCAATTTTAATTGTCCGCTTCTTATACCGACAGACAAATCTTTGTCCAATGGAGATCCGAAGTGAATGAATTGAGGGTCCCTTTTGTCTCGAAATAATCTAAAGTTAAATAAGTAATGTTATCCCCGTCATTAAAAAAACTTTACCGCTTGGTGGTTTCGTCGAACCGCTTAGTGATATGGTCTATTGCATCCGGAGTCCCGTATTTGGAATTTTTTAATTTCTCTGTTTGTCCGATCAGAATCATAGATAGTCATGGAATACATACCGCGAAGAAATTCTCTAGCACGTCGACTGACAAAAACAGAACCTGCAAATATACCTATACGCACGGATTAGATGGACCACACCTCAAAAAAAGAACCATTAATACAGTCAGGGGGTGCAATCTCCTCCATTTCCATAGGGTCTTGAGAGAGAATGGTGTAGGAACTGATATCCAACGTCCCCCCACCAGCATCTGCTATCAGAAATCCGGTTTTCGATGACGCCTAGGAAAGCTGAGACTAAAGCGAAATGGCCAGCAAGAACGTACTGCGAGAACATCGTCTGAGAGGCCATTTAGGATACATGCATGCAGACTAGCTTCTCCTTCAGTCACAAATCGAATCCTAGCTTTGCCCTCATTTGTGTCTGTGATCAGGCCACCGTACACAGCAGCCCGCCTCATCTTGGTCTGCTGAGCGCCTTCCCAACCATTAGGATGAGTTAGAATAATCTGTATATTGTGTTCAACGGCATTCCAGAGTGCGACTCCATTCGCGTGAGTGTCCTTGATGAAATTGCGAGTACAGAGATACAAGTATGCCAGGAAATCCCCGAAGACATGCACAGCGGTTTTATCGTGAGGGAGCCGACTTAGGCGCATACCATTCATATCAAGTTTCATTGACCGGGGACGTAGGCGCAACTTGAACCTGAAGTGATATGAAGTAAACGTATTGTATACACCGGTATGGGACTTACAGCTCGACTTTGGTCCAGTTCTCCTCCTCGGCAAGTGATTGAGTGGTCGCTGTCTCAGCTTCAGCTCCCGCCGCCATCATACGGCCATTTCGGTCATAGTAAAGGAGTGTCGGTATTTTAGAGTTCCCTGCTATATGTTCCTGTCCGGGGAATCTGGATGGACGCCACAGTCAATGGACAAGAGTGCATCGATGAGGCAAACCTTGTTACGCCATGAATCTTTGGAATCTCTCCGGGTTCGAGAATGGCGTAGGACACCTTTTGAGAATGAATATGGGGTTCGACAAGAATGTTGGATAGTTACCCCGCTAAACGTTGTACCGACATCTAGTGCAATGACCAGGGATCGGGAGGTACCGGTATAGGGCTTTCGTGCAATCGAAGCGGACTTCATAGAAGATAATTAGACGGCACGATACGACAAGGATGGTATCAGCGAAGTGGTGATAGAAAGACAAAAGGTGGAAGACAGGGTTTATCTATCGCGCAGTTATTAGAACGTTGGCGCATAGCTACTTACGATGGCACGATGGCACGTTATTTTTAGAAAAACGCGTCTGCAATGCGGTTTTCGCGTGACCGGACATTCTTCTCCAGTGCGTAAACAGCATGTAACTGTCATGGCGCAGTCAGAGCCTATGATATGACGTGGGCCCATCTTTTGCTCGAACGGCCACAAAGGTTGGACAACTCCCATTCCGGGTATCACCGCAATGTTACCTGTCGCTAATTTACACAAGTTGTATGATACCACCGTCGAGTTTTTTTCCCTGCGTACTCCTAGCACGCAATCCCCTACCACTCCGGAACAGCACTTGAGGGTTTTAACCCCAGTTACCGATCCTGTCGCAAGGCTGACACGAGCGTGCGCTTCCTTACGTGACCAACTGAACAAGCGAGAACTCACATGTTTGCAGGCCATCTCAAAATCCCGTGTTGCCACAGCCTTCGATGCGACGAGAGCTTAGTGATGTCAAGAAGGAGCTCTCATGGACCAAACAGGAGATGACTCGGTTGGAAGAGAGATGCAAAGCGCTAGAGGGGGCATTGAAAGAGGCAAGAGAGATGGTCCGGATAAGAGATCTGCAGCTGGAGAGGTTGCAGAGCCGGGCTGCCTCGCCGATGTTGATGGAACGACGACGTTCGGGCAGTGAAAGCCTGGACAGCATACTGATGGGTCAGCCAGAAGACGAGATGTATATGGTTGAGGAATTGGCGCAGAGAAGAAGTTCTGAAGCTTTTTTGAACAGAACAGACGGGTGGTCTGGTGCTCAAGTGCTTCAGGCCGTGCATGATTTGAATTCCGAAATTCTGCAATTTTCCGCAACGGCAACTGAACTGTGCAGGTTTCAGAAGAGCTCACAAGCATCACCTACAAAGCTGATTCAAGCGACTCGCGACACTGCATCTAGGATGGGCCAGACTGTAGCACAGATCCTATCGACAAGGGATCATTCACAAGATCCCATTCTCGTGCAGCTGGTCTTACAAGGTTGCGTTGTCGGATGCATCAGGAAAGCGCTGTCCTCGTTTTGTATGGGCTTTCCAACGAAACATGACGCTATTCTGTCACAGATATACTCGCACATTTATGTCGCCAGTGAGTATCATTTGGAACGCCGACAACGCTGACGAACCCATGCCTGCCTAGATCCTCAGCCAACCTCATCAAGATGGCGAGCGTTGACTCACCGATTTATCCATAGGATGTTTCCTTATCTCGAAGAATATGTATGTGAGCTGTCCTAAATCCATCCCTTATATTTACCAGTGTCAGGCTGTCAACGATTTGGCGTCAGTGCCCGTTTCAAATATCCAAAGCTAATATAACTCATTCAAAGATCTTCAATATGTCGTTGGGCAGCTGATATCCTAATTATCTCCGGCAATACAACGGAGGAGCTGGCATCGAGAGAGGGACTAAAAGTAAGATTTGGTGACCAAGTACGGCGGATAGCAAAGACGGTCTCAAAATTGGCACGTTTGACGCGAGAGGAGATTATGTCGACCAATTTTGATCTTGTCTCTGCGGGTCATGGTGACAGTTTTGACGACAAAAGGATGTTGGATGTGTTTGGCGATTACGGGACATCGAGAGGTGCCATATTAGCAACGACAGAGCTAGGCTTGCGCTGTACAACCCGAAAACCGAATCGGGAGTCTGGTAAGGAGGAAGACGGACTGCTGGAGACGCGTCTCTTGCTTCAACCAAGAGTAGTTCTAGACTCCGTGCTGGAGTTTGTAACATAACAGTGAGGCCAAGTTATTAATATTATGCAGACTAGAGATACAGGCCCTCAGGAGTGCCTTCGTTCTTTCTATATAAGACCTGCGCACAAATTGGTTCAAAGTTAGAAGCAAAGTTAGAAGGAAAGTAGATGCTGCATACCTTTTCTCTAGCTGTTGTGAAGTCGGCCTTGTTCACCTTGGTTCGCCGCTCACGAAGAGCTAGAAGACCGGCCTCTGTACACACTGCTTTGATATCGGCTCCGGATAAATCATCTTTTGCCATCACAAACTCCTCCAAGTCAACATCACCACTCATACTCATGCGCGCCGTGTGCAGCCTAAGTAGAAGCAGTGAAGGGCTAGTGGAGCGTCGCGATAAAACTTACTTGAAGATATGCCGTTTTGTCTTGACGTCAGGAAGGGGGAATTCGATTTTTCGGTCAATGCGACCAGGTCGAATGAGAGCAGGGTCCAGAGACTCTATCCTGTTTGTTGCCATAATTACTTTCACATCTCCACGAGTATCAAACCCATCGAGCTGATTGAGAAGCTCCAACATCGTCCGCTGTATTTCACGTTCCCCGCCCGACGTTGAGTCATACCTGAGACAAGTTTAGTTATGGACTGTAAACAAATTGATCCCATGCCGTTTAGTTCCAATAGCGTCAATCTCGTCAATAAACACGATGCTGGGTGCATGCTCTTCAGCTACACGGAACATTTCACGGACAAGCTTGGGACCGTCTCCGAGATATTTCTGGATGAGCTCAGAGCCAACAACGCGCAAAAAGGTCGCGGACGTCTGGTGAGCTACTGCCTTGGCTAGCAAAGTCTTTCCTGTGCCTGGTACACCGTACAAGATAACACCCTTTGGCGGTTTGATACCCATTTCTTCGTAGAGTTCTGGATGTGTTAATGGTAACTCTACCGCTTCCTAGAAGATGTTGGCTATAAGAAAAGACATGAAGCAACAACTAGCCTTGATTTCCTGGATCTGACTTTCCAACCCACCAATATCCGAATAGCTCTCCGTTGGAGCTTTGTCGAGTTTCATGGTGCTGACCAATGGGTCGGCGTCGTCCTGCAAGACACCAACGATAGCATGGGTCTTGTGGTGCAAGAGGACCTGACAACCGGGTTCCAGCAGATCCTTGTCGACATAGGACATGATAGAGACATAATATTCTGGACCCGAGGCGGTGCTGATGATAGCATGGTCGTCGTCTATGATTTCCTCCATTGTCCCGACTGCCATTGGACTACCACGTAAGTCATCTACCTTTGACCTGTCTTCTTCGTTTTTCTCTTCGAGTGTGGCTTCTGGCTTGAGACGTTCCTGGTTCTGTATGAATTCCTCCTCCAAGAGTAAATAGTCCTTTATACGCTCAAGTTTTCGTAGTCTGAGGTGACAGCGAGTGGTAGGGAAAACAGCAGGCAATTTGGAGGCTGCGGAAGGTCCTCGTCGCTTTTTCTTGCCGACTCTGGTTGGGAGAGGGGGTTCCCATTTCTTCTTCTGATTCTGGTCCTTAGACTTGTCTTTGTCTTGTGAGTTCTGGCCGCCAGAAGGTGGGAGGCCAGGAATACCACCAGAAGGTGCGTTGCCCTAAGAATCTCGGTATACACGTTTAGCGCAAGGAATAGTCCTTACCATTGGTTATAACAAAGTCGTAGTATAAGCTGCAAAGGACGCGTCAGACTGTGACCAGAAAGTCACGCGCATCACGCTCACATTCAACACTCATGGCTTTGGAAATTTCTACGATGGAGTCACTCGAGACACCACTTACAGCGAGCTCGCAGTTTATTCAAGCGGGTATGTGATTGTCCCTTCATTTTTTGTGTCTCATGCTCTAGATGATGATGACGAATTAAATGAGGACTATATTCCAGGATATTCACATCCTGCTATGCCGTCTCCAAAACCTGCAGACAAGGGGAAAGGTCGGGCAGATCCGGAACAACTCACCACACCCTCTTCTGCTCTGAACGGACGTCCGGGACCAAGCGTTTCGGGGAACATTGGAAGCGCGCCAGCTGGCAGTGCCGCCCGTCCTGCTCGCCAGACCGTAGGCGGCATTCAAGTAGAGACAAGGCATATGTCCTCCATACTTGATTTGATTAAGTTATGCTCATAGCATCACAGATACTCCAATGTCGATACACTTGACGAGCCCATTCTAACTACGATTGTAACTCGCATCATCCGTTTACATTTGTTGCTCAACTTCTGGATAGGGTCGAGATCTCTTCTCGATATACACCAAGCTCATCCAAGTCTTGTACCCTCGCAGGGCAACTGGTCGCGAAGTACTCAGGTTCTGTATCTCGTTTGCATTCGAATATCCCAACTCAAACCATCACAGAGACTGGGATTTATGGGGACCTTTACTTCTATGTTTAATGTTAGGCATAATGCTTAGCATCAATGTATGCTATGACTCTGCAGCTGTTTCTTCTCACTTACGTTCATGCAGGCGCCAGCAAGCCAGTCACTGAACGTGTTCACAAGCGTTATTGTGATTTGCTCCCTTGGTGCACTGACGGTAACGGTCCAAGCCAAAGTGTGTCTTTGTCTTTTACGCTGTATTGTTTACACTCATCAACTGCAGCTTTTGGGAGGCAGAGTGTAAATTATCTTTTTAACGTCTCCCTGCCACTTATAATACCATTTCAGATCTTTCTTCCAAGGTTTATGTGTATTGGGCTATTGCATAGCGCCTCTCGATATTGCAGCTCTCATCTCATGCTTCGTTCGCAAACTCTATGTTCGCGCGCCCGTCGCACTTATTGCCTGGGCTTGGTGTATTTGGGGTACGTGTCTCTGTTGCAAAAACGGTAGGAATTGACTATCCATAGCTTCTATAAACTTTTTGGACGGGACCAAAATTGAGCAGCAACGCATTTTGCTAGCTGTATATCCTTTACTGTCAGCACATTTCGCTTCTTTTCCTGGAACTCATTCTCCTGCAGATTATTCTACTTTGTTTTGGCATGGATGATTCTCATCCAATGATGTTTCTTTCAAAAAGTAGATGCAGTAATTCATCATATCCGACTAGAAATTATCCACTTTGCTTCAGTAAATGTAGGGGATGATGCGGTATGGAACCATCTTTTTGTATTTTTTCCAGTCTTCGCCATACCTTTGGAGACAAGTCAGTGCATTCAACTCGATGAAAGATTCAACCGACTTTTTCCCACAATGCTCGTCATCGCGACGTTGTCTGTGAATGAGCAGCACCAAGAAGTATGTAACATAAAAGTAGGTGATTGGTGTGTTGAAGCCAGTGGGAAGAGACCACGATAAAGCCATAATGAGGTCGCCGCTGGGACTCCAGTCAGCAGAGATGACAGAAACAATGCTAGACTGACAGGTAGTTTGGATGCCTAGAGCGTCCCCACCAACCGGAGGTTAGCAGCTTGGAACCAGAGGCTGTGGTGAAGTATTTCAGATCTAATATAACAGTAAGTGTGGAAAAATAGCCCGATGTTCGGATATACTCTTTGGGTTTCTTCCATTGCGGAAATCATTCTTCTCCCCGTTGGCTGCTCTGAAGATGTGGTAGCCAATATAATTGACTCCGAAGATGACGGCAGTCCACACAGGACCCAATTGAATCTGATTGAATACGAGATACCTTGCTTGCAACGAGTACACGAAGGGAACCCAGGCAAGATCGCCGACAGCGAGCATAAAGCCAAATCCGTCAGTAGTGATATCCATCGTCGTGAGAATGGCGGGCTATGGAAAATTACCAGTGGAATGACAATATTAAATTTAGTTTACCTCGTTGTACAATCCATCAGCGACATACCAAGTTTGGAATGCCAGTACCAGCCACATCGAGTCAGTTACACTTGCCAATGAACCTCCTCGGCGGACAGCTTGCTCACAGGCCATGCCGATGTCAATCAGGACCCAGAGGATCAAACCGGGTCTTAGCTCATTGAAGGACTTGATATCGAAAGAACCAATGGAAGGATTGAGTTCGCGACCGATGAAAAACTAGAAACACATAAGAGAATTGAATACTTGAAGTAATGAATGATTCACGTCATAAATAAAGTTGCCGGTGTTTCCGCCCGATGCAAGTAGCCTGTCGTTGCCGAAAGACATGGCATAGACCAAGACACCCTGAACAACAGACATCAAGACCGAAGCGGTCACCAATCCCACCCATTTGCTATAAATAAAAGTGAAAACTTGTGGTCCCCAGCGATAAATGGCTCCGGAGGTCAGTCCCATGGTCAATAAAAAGGTTGGGAAAGCTGTAGCACTGAGCACAACATGGAAAGAACAAAAGTGTCACCAACCATTGATCTTGTACTTTTTTTTCCCTCCATTGCGCATGGTGACACCCTCAATTTGATCGGCAGGCAAGATGGCCCACGCGAGGACACAAAACGCGTACCAGGCGAGGTAAATAAGTGTTGCCTGCGTGTCCCAGAGAGCTTTCCACCATTCTGGATCCTTTAAAGCAATTGAAACATGATCTATGAGGTGGTCCAGTTTGAGATTTGGAGGACATCCCCCTGATTGTTCGGAACAGCCGAAATAGAGTGCATAGGTAGTTATAGGCACAGCAAGGGTTATAAACAGAGCACCAGGTGGACCAAGAAATTCATAAGACTTTGTCCTGGGATTGAGGTCCTGGCTTTGTTTAGCGTTTGACATGGTGGTGTGGTCTGAGATCTGCAAGTCACTTGACTGCTCCTAATTTAGCTTCCTCCAAATCAATCGCGATGCGATTCCGCACGAATCTCCTGTGCTATTTCCTGTCATCATGGCGTTGCTGGCCCAGAAACTCAACGAGCTCTCTGCTGCGAATGCCGAAGGTCTCCTCACGTACGCACTTTGAATTGTTGATGGCTTCAATTGTCTTTACGCTCTTATAGTGACGACGAATACCGGCTGCTGAGAATAAATGCCTTTGAACGATTTTCGGGGTCAGATGCCTTATTGCTGCCCACGGAAATCCCAGTGGTGCCCAATATACCCTCTGCATCTGCAATACCAGGACGAAAGCGTAGGTTCGGATTGAAATTCTGCTTACATTCATAGCTTGCTTTATAGAGACAGAATCCAGTGCACCACTTCCGCAGCCAGTAAACAAACCACACAAGTCTTTTGTCGTGGTAGGTGTAGCCAATTTTATCCGAAAGGCTACTGGTCGGAAGGCTCCCCCCGCTGCACTCACAAGCCTGCCCCTACTTTCATCCCCATTGCCGTCTCCGGGTCCTCTGAAACACAGTTTCTTACCACGAGCGCTGGCTAGAAAGCCTAGCATGGATGTCACTTCTACCCGTTCCTACTCGACTTCCGCTACAAGAGAGCACTCTCGTTCTCTATCATCGTCACACAAGCCCAGTTTGAGTGTCAGCGGTTCTGATACCTTCACCAGTCCTCCTGCCAGCCCTCGAACTAGACATCCGGTGGCTTCATCATCAAAAAATGATCTGAGCACTGCTGACGACATCTTCGAGGACGGCGGACTATCCACTGCGAAACAGATCCGTCAAGCCATTATGGAAACTGAGCTTGAGGGCAAGAGGATTATCGAAGCCTTTGATGGCCTTGAATTAACCGCCCGGGCGCGACATCAGAAGAAGTTGTCTCCCCGACGACCGCCGCTCCCTTCACCTCTTCCCTCGTATCTCGCTGTCAACTCCGTATCATCCCCAAGTAGATCGACATCACCATCAACATTATATCCGGAGCGAATCGCAGCCCGCCAGCGGTCTGGATCAGATGTTGTCTCAATGCGATCCGTCACCTCAACACCATCAATATCAGTTGTTAAATCACCCACAACAAGGGTAAAACCACCGAGTTTTCCCCAAGCCCATTCTTCCGCAAGCTTGAAGCGGAAGAACTCAGTTTCTTCCATGTCTTCCCAGACTCACTCTTCACGCTCTACGAGGCTAGGAATGACTCATACCAGCAGTCTATCACGAAGCACTGGTCATCTGCCACTTGAAATGGTCAACGAAGGAGCGAACGGTACAGACACAAATGGAGAACTGGCAGACATTCGTAGACGCCGACAAGAGGTTATAGACAGATACGAGGCTCGTTTGGAATACTTGCGAGCACGTCTGAAAGGAGCAGAGTTACACGAGAAGCTTCTGAGAAAGTGACACAGCATATGCAACCCGTAAGTAATTAGAGACGAACACATCAATAATTAGACACAGTACAATGCCAGGATGATAAAGATACAATCTGTAATATGTTTACACTTCGTCGCCTTCTTTCCTGCCTTTTCTGTGGTACAGATGAGTATCTATCAAGGACCGAATAGAGAAAACTTACCCAGATTTGGTGGGCAAAAGCTGTGATTCGATATGGGGCACAACGCCACCCTGTGAAATCACGACGTCTCCGAGGAGCTTGTTCAACCTGAATGCAATGTGAGGAATCGGGTAAACGAGCAAGACCGACACGTACTCTTCGTCATTTCGAATGGCTAGTTGGAGGTGACGAGGCACAATACGCTGCTTTTTGTTGTCGCGAGCTGCATTGCCTGCGAGTTCGAGAATCTCTGCGGCAAGGTATTCAAGGACAGCGGCAAGATATACTGACAACCAGCAGCACGTTAACGAGAGTACGAGGTGAGATTGAGAACCGACCTGGTGCTCCAGCTCCGACACGCTGAGCGTAGTTGCCCTTCTTCAACAGACGATGCACACGACCGACAGGGAATTGAAGACCTGCCTTTGCTGAGCGCTGTTGGAGGCGTGAGTGAGCACATTGAATGTCAAACGAAGTCGTACAGATTGGGATTTGCCTTCACCACCGGCTTTGCCTCCAGTTTTGCCTGATTTTCCTGTTCAAGTGTAAATGGGACAAGATTCCGCTTTAGAATAGCAAAAAACCTTTTCCGCTCTGCGAAAGATACATCAGCAAAGCCGAGCATACAAAACAATGGACTGACCATGATGGTAGTGGATTGAGATTACAATATGTACACGGGATGGTGGTAGGTGTGGAACAAGATAAGGAACGCGGTCAACAAATCGACGCCTGACTTATATACCATCTGATACTCTCAGAGTCACGTGTCAACGCGTCGAGTGACGCGTTTTGATTATACCAATCAACAATGTTGCAACAATGTTGAACATGCACAAAAACATTTGTCATTTATGGTTTAGGAAGACCCAACTCTCTAGCTATGATCAGAGCACCTTTTTCACCAATGATAAGTCTGTTTCAAACATGTCAATGTTCGAGTCAAGTCAGGCGTTGGTCACCTACGCCGTGTTGTACGTGTTCGCACCCACATTCAACGGTGCGATGCTCATATCTGCATGCAGATGAAACAACATCTCAATATGAAAGCCAAACATACCACATATCTTCAGATTCTTAACACCATAGACATTGAGGTCTGCGTCAATAACGCCACCCTTTTCTCTAGGTTTCATGGCACAGGTGCCAAGCTGTCAGCGATTCAACACATCATCGCATCAGAGCTAAAGTACATACAGAATGCCAGGTCGTTGCCACTGGACAACAATGAGCTACGCCCACCAGTAGTTAAAAACACCTACCAGTCGCACGATGATGTTCGTCAATTTTGGCGTCGTCTTCAACAGAGTATACAATGTCTGGTGCAGAGTTGTCCGCTGGATCTTCTTTTTCCGATACTACCGCCCCACTGGCTCGGCTGAACTTGGGATGGGAAGCCGACAACGAGCCTCGGTAAGATTTCATGCGTCTTGCTAGCTCTCGTCCCCGCTTATAAGCCCACCTCAAGACGACAAGATCAGCAGGGCTGACTACACTTAGCCTGGACATATAAATTATGATGCAAATGTCACCCACTCGCTAAGGTAGCCTGGTTCAAATTCCATCGGGAAATAAGGATCGGAGCCAGATTGAATATGGACACGTCCAGTGGAACGGGGATACTCCTAAAACGGCGTCAGATGTGCAATAAATTTCTGCCTTTCTTACTGTGTAATATAGCATAGAAAAATATTTGCCTGTTGCGCTTCCAGGATATACACTCATACATCTGTTGAATTAGTACCAGGGCGGGCCACATACGTGTTGGTACTTACGCCGTGGCTGTACCAATCCACATTACAGCTTTATCTGGGGTGTTAGCGAACACGGTATTCCAGGTATCAGTGAATTCAGGCCCGAGTTCTTCAAGGTCTTTGGCATCGGGACGGATCTTGATACCTGCTTCAATGGAGCTACATGAAAATGTGAGCGTTACAAATGAGTAGAATAATCTCAACTTGTGAGCTATTGGTCCATGGCCATCTTTCTGCCACTGGACAACGAAACCTGGACTGCATCAGAGGAGAGGACAGGGTACTCAGGGATGTTACCGTCGATTGCATCTTGCTCATTCCTGAAGATAGAGTCCAAAGTAAGGTTTTCTTCGTATGTGCGGTATACGGAAATTCCCAAATTATGGTCTGATCCATTTTCGGTGATCAGCTCCTCCGGATCAACCCTAAGAACTCACCGTTATAATTTTCCCCGACTCCTGGTAGATCAACGACTTGTTGAACACCTATCTTCGAAAGTACACTTTTTGCACCTATCCCGGACCTCTCCAGGATGGCAACAGAGCCAAAGGTACCGGCAGAGAGCACCACAAGACGAGATGCAAATGCTTGCAAAAGATCTTCACGTTTGCTATCATTCACATATTCGACGCCTACAGCACGATCGTTCCTGGCACAATATGAAACATGCAGAACAAGAGTGCACCTGCTTACTCGAATAGGACTTTCACAACTCGATGTTTCGCTAGAATGTGGAGATTTTTGTTATGTTCTTGATTGTAGATAAAGTGATGTGCTGTGTCAGATCTCTTTCCGGACTGCGGATCTATGTACCTGATGCAAAAGTCAGAAGATTACCCTGAGATACCACCACCACCTTACATATCCCAGTTCTGTATGTGGCAGAATCAGTGGGCATGACAGATTTTTGGGCAATAACGCACTGAATATTTGTTGCACGTCACGAAATCATTCGTGTCATTGGTGTGATCGCGGCTGGGGTCATACGTCTTTGCAGTATCCAAAAAATCCTGGCAGATGGATGTCTGGATTCCACCACGAGAAACCTTAATCGGACCTGAAGTGCCGTGACCAGAGCCTCCGAATCCGTCATATGTCTCTGCCTTCGTCGTTGAGTGAATAATGCTTTGAAACGTTGTATGCTAATCAACCTTATTGGAACAAGGAATCAACTCCTCTGAGCCCCATCCAAGATTCCCAAGATTCTTCCAATCATCGTAGTCGGAAGCGGATGCACGAGTGTACATCAGAACTGGATGGAGAATCTGAATATCGGAAAGAATTCCGAGTATACCAGGACTCACAATTGACACAGGAGCCTCCTCCAACACATTTACCACTTTGAATAACGGGTCGGCGATTTCCAAGCACAGGACTAGGCTTTCCTACGTGCTGGAACAACGTTGGTCCGGCGGTGACCAGATTATAAAAATAGCGTGCGGGCTGGGTGTGAACTGGGAGATCACGAGTGTGATCTCCTGCTTCGATGATCTTGGGTACAGACGCATCAGAGTCAGTCGAAAGACGACGATATCACTAACCAGAATCTTTAGAGAAGGGTCTGCTGCAGCCAAACGCCCGGCGGTGAGGCATGCACAGGTACCACCTGAATGAGATGTTAGCACGGACAGTAGCAAGTCAGGATTAGTGACCTCCAGCAAAGATAAGGTCAAATTGTTGCGGAAGAGACATGCCAGAGAAGACTTCCAATGTCATAATTCCAGCCACAAGTCTTTATATGGTCGGATGTGGGATACCATCGGCTTTGGGAAGTACACCGCGGTCCGGTTTCTAACCTTCCGAACTTGAATTATATGGAAAGCAGGAGCATCACGCTGATCCCATCACGGCCGGGCGTTTCGGCAGACAGTAGGACCCTGAACACTCCTGTAAACCACGAATGGAATAGATAGAATACATTTGTTTATACATTGTTGTGATATTTACACAATTGCAAGCCGACCCAAAAAACCCCCAATATACTACCGACCCGACCCAAGTTCTAAGCAGTCGTAATAGAAGCATTCAGACACTCCACATTTGTCTAGTACGACCAGTTAGTACAGTACTTGGGAGATAAAACAACATACCATTGATTCCACCACTGTATCTTTTCAAAGCGCTACCTCATTGATTACCACATGGCGTGCAGTTTCCATCACTGGCGCCAATGCTGGTGTATACCAACCCGACAGTGGGGCTGAGCGATTCGAAAGGCGCAGAGGCATGATTGGTGCCTGTCGAAAGCTGTTCAAGTTGAAGTAAGACTGGGTGTACACACTGGCGACCTGTGTCTCCAAATGCTCAATTTCATCTTCTGTCCACTGCACTTGGGTCGTCACTCACCCGATCCACCCGTTTCCATTGACTCCCACCCACTCCTTCATCAGACTCACCATTATGAACAGGTAATGCACCTTTTCTCGA
>QLOY01002580.1:0-11903 GCA_003313965.1 Megacollybia marginata
TCATACACAAGCCATGCTGTGGGTAAGGTAGTGACCCTTACGGGATACTACATTACTTTCATCAGGTTATGGGCCCCGCATAGCTTGAACTGGTACAGTCATTTGGTGATCAATTGGTCTTATAATACTTGGGTAGTAGTAGCTTCCACTGACATTGAACCGACAGCTACCTTAATAATATAACCATCCCAATGTATACTACGTAGGACGTCCCTTTCTTATACCCTAGGCCAGGCCCTGCAGTCGTACGCAGCCGCCAGCTCGGGAAGAAGCATAGAGACTTCATTCTCTATGTCTTGGACTTATGGCCCCTCTGTGCGCCGTCCACCCTATACGTCAGTAGTATAACATGGACATTTTGGTTCATAGGTAGTTAGTACGGACATTCCACTTAGTGGTCCTAAGTCCCTTTCAAAGTCGATTACTGTCGACATGCCGTTGAAACCTTAAAAATCTGAACATATTCGGTTAAATCCGAAGAGTTCCAGACTATTTTGGTTCACAGTCGCGCCGGGTTCCGGGGCAAGTACTGGAAATCGTAACTTCGAAGGAAGGCACTCTTAGTGCTGATGAAGTTCGATTGACTGTGACCATATGGTTGGGAACCATCTGTTCAAAGGAACGATATACGTATCTGTTCTAGACATCCTCCACCAGGGACCTCTGTCTTAGTTAAACCTATGGAAAAGTCTGCCCGGGATAAAACCCTAAAAGATGACCATAGTTAGAACTAGGATCATGTCGAGGATAAGCTCTTCGAGCCCAACGTCTAGTAAAGAACTAAATAAACGTGTCTTCCTTAGATGAAATGTTCTAATAACAAGGAATTAGACCTCCCATGCGATAAGGAAAGACGAATTCTTTGACCACTAAGAATTATAGTACGTTCCAGTCGAGATGAAGTAGAAAGATCTCGATGGACCGAATGTACTGATGGATAATCACCACTTGATTCACCACGTTCACCCTATTCACCCATATGAATCGTGACGCACGAGATCCATCACCTGATCTCTATGCTGGATTAACCACCACCGTCATTACAACGATTCTAACCTCACCTACAGAACTTTCAAAAAACTTTTCAAATAAATTTCAAATGCCTTCTACCTCGACCACCAAGATTGCCGCCTCGATCCCTACCCTTAAGGGTGCGGATAACTACTACAAGTGGGCCTCCACTTTAAAGGCCTACTTTATGGTTCAACAACTTTGGCTTATTGTTGAAGGAACCAATGCCAAGCCTCCCCTCACCATAATTGCAGAAGTACCAGCTGCCTATGAGACAACTGGTAATACCAAAATCTGCATTCAAATGCAGAAACCTGCATCAGACAATACAGATGAAATCAAAAAGTGGACCGAAGATGATATGCAGGCCAATGGTCTTATTATATTATACGTGGATATTGAAATCCGCGAAAAATATATGAAAGACACGGCTGCAGAAACCTGGGAAGCTCTTCAGCTTCAATTCGGTACACCAAGTGAAATTGCGGTCAATACATTATATAATGATATGACCAACTATCAAATCCTTGATCATAAACAAAATGATAAAGATTTCCCACAACAACTTGCTATGAAAGCAAGCTTGATGCAACGTGTTCATGAAGGAGGACATGAATTAAAGGAAAAACAAAGAGTCATAATCTTGACTTCCGCATTGTCCCCCAAATGGAAACACATGATTGATGCTGCACAGATGGGCGGTACTTTCAAAACAGTTGATATAACTATCAAGCTTCTCACTGAGAAATATTTGTCTGATAAAGCTAGCAGACAGAAATATTCTGCCATGCCAGCTAAGATTACTGGGTTACCGCGTTATACGCCGAAGACCCAGAATCAAGGACAAAATCAGTTTAGACCCGGGCCTGCACCTCAGCAGGCGCGTACACAGCCTAATACGCAGAAAGCTCCGGCTGCTGCGGGGGCTAAAACTGATGCTCAGAAAAAGGAGAAAAAGAAGACTGCTAACAAAAAGAGAAAAGAGCATAAGAAAGCCAAACGTGCTGCCATGGCAGCACAAGCGGAGATAGATGATGCTGATGGTGTCTTAATTGACGCTATGGGGGATGTAGCTTTGACAGCTACAGAAACCTTCATTGCTGACACTAATGAAAGATCATACACAGTCTTAATGGCTGAAAATGATGAATCAATAGGACAGAATGAAAGAGCAATGGATGGCCTTATAAGGCCACCAATGTTACCTCAAATAGTCATTTATGACGAACCAGAAGACATCTATACTGATGATTCTTCTTCTGACATAAGTCATGAAGATGCACATCAGTTTATTGCAGACTATAGTCCTACAGGGGCTTTTAATATAGTCTATGGGGATCAAAGCACTCCTACCTTGTCGAGGAAACCTTTACCGGTACCTCCACCTAGTAGTGCAACCCCAGCTCCCCTTGGCTCTCCTATAAAACTTGAAATAAAAGAAGAAGAGGAAGTTAAATTCCTTGTTAAAAAGGAAGAAACTTCACCTTCTGTCTCATTCTCTCCTGTTATAGAGCAGATTTCGTCCTCAATAAAATTAGAGGACGAATTATCAACAAACATTGAAAGACCAATTACAACTGGTCCCAGAGTCAAAAGGAGTGCATTTAGAAGCGTTCCTCCCATTTCAACGGAAGAACGCAACATTCGTGTTTTACGCCTTTTCGAAGCAGGAACACAATTAGCAAATGCACAAAGAATCCTTGATGAAGAACAGGAGCAGCAGTTATTTCGAGATGCCTCTCGAGACATTCCCACTGCTCCCTCATCACCAGCAAGTGATTCAAACCCCTTTAGACAGAGACCGGATATTATTTCTAAAAATAAAGGCAAAGGCAAAGAAGTTGATACAGGCATCCATGTCCGCCATACAGGCAACCTTCATGGCCTTATACAACCAACCCCAAAGAATCCCGAGAAAGAAAATCCTTTCACTCGCATATTCTCTTTGCAGCCTTCTGATGAAATTAGTCCGGTTCCTATGGCGGAAAGCCATAAAAAGGATGTGTTTAGCAAACCAGATGATTCTATACATCATAGAACTTCACCTGGGCACGATAATACTCCCATTAATATGGCTGGGAATGTTCACATATCTGAACTACACCCAATCCCAAATCCTAGACCAATGTCTGAAAACAGAGAAGAAATGTTTAAACGTACTGGAGAAATCACTCCTGAAAATTCGAGAGCTAGAACATGGGTACAATCTTTAGAAAAACCCATCTCTGAAACTCTTAAAGCCAGGAGAAAACAGAATTCCCCAAAACAAGATTTCACTCATAAAGAACTTATGAATATGAGTCGTAAAGTGATTGGACCTGATCATAGGACAATGTACGACTATTACAGTCAGTACAATGATACTATCATCCGGGACTTGATGCAGGCACCTATTCCTGACATCAATGTAATCAATCAACTGTTAACTACAGTTACAGATCCCGATTTAATAAAAGAAGTGACGGATTTCCTCGATAAGGAAGTCCAGAATGTCTTAAATATAATCGAGGATCAACATCAACAAGATCTTTACGACATACCGGCAATTCGCCAGCTTCGAAAGAAGCTTCATATTCAACAAAATATAGTTCTTAATCATGACTGTTTACGTCAAGGATTTATATGCCGAAAAAATGATCTTGGCTATCATCATTTGTGCTCTGCAGAGCTAAAAGATCATACTCATATCCATATGGCTGCCCATGGTTGGAATTTACTCAAATGGGGCACATACTCAGTTGATGCCCTTGAGGCCAAATGGAAAGAGTTACTTACCATCAATCAAATGCATGGAAGAGAAGCCAAAAATTATTGTATTGGTTGCTCTCCAAAGCTGATGGCTTTAGGATTGGAATTGATAATGTTCCATCTTCAACATCTACGTGAAGCAAGGACAGTCAGGGACTCTCCTCACAAGATTATGTTCAGAGACGGCTATCCAATTTTCTCATTCGACGATTGGTTACCCGATAACGAATTCAAGAATAATTTAGCCGGATGGCATAATGCACAGATAGTTGATTGGAAAAGTCTTCCATGGAGCAATAACTCTCACGACAATCCAGTAATAATACCACTTGACACGGTATACAATTACCAAACTCTGCAGACGATCAATAATTGGGTCGCCAATATCACCTGGAATCATAAGATCAACGGCTACTGTAGTAGCTGTGATCAACACAAAGATAAGGATAGGCTTAGAAGATTAGCCACCTTAACAAAATTCAATGCTGAATATCGAGAAAACGAAGCTTCAAGAATGAAGGAACGTTATATTCCTCGAGAAACAGCAGATGTTTGTTACATCGGAGATCCTTCCAGAGCTCCACTCCAGGAATGGATGGATGCCTGGAATATGACGATTGACGAAGACGCCGGTTTTCATAAAGAAAACAGGCTACAAAGGAAAATCGAACGGGAACCAATGAAAATTGTTCCATGAAAAGAAACCTTCAAGCCTAACCCGGCGACTAATTCTTCTAATAAGAAGAAGCCGACATATCTGCAACAAGTGCTAGCAGAACAACAAGCAACCGCAAGGGAGCAACTTGCAGCAGCACAACGCCACAGATTGAACTATGCGGCACAAGCCAATCTGGATCAACAGAGAAGACCAAAGAAATGGCGTGCTCAACGCCAATATAGCAGCTCTAGTAATGAATCGATACCTCAACCACGAGGGCCGAGACATTATAAACTAGAGGACGTCTTCCCTGATGACGATCTCTTCAATTGGAATGAGGACATCTACGATCTCGTAGATGAAGGCAATGGCTACGGCCATTATGAAAGTTTTGCACAATGGTATGGAACTCTTTATCCTAAGCAGTCTAACACGACTACAGATTCTTCTCGAACTGTAGAATACAGCAATGTATTAAATAGTAGTAATCAAATTGATTCTGCTTCTCGTGATAAGACTGTTCAATACTGGTTGATGGATAGTGGCTGTACAGCCCATATAACTCCACACCATGAGGATTTTGTGTCCTACCATGAGTTCACAACACCACATTTATTAAAAGGTGTTAATAAGAACGATAAAGTAACTCTCAAGGGTGAGGGAACTGTCTTAATTAAGACGTATGTGAATGGTGAATCGCATGGCACATGCCAGCAAAGAAGTTATGCGTCATTTGGAAACACACCTTAAAGGTGTTAAAGTCAAAGGTTTACCAAAATTCAGTACCTGCAAAGGATGTGAAATGGGTAAACACGTATCAAAATCGTATCCTGCATCAGAAAAACGCGCCATAGAAATTCTACACCTAATCCATGCTGATTTGATTGAATTTCCTGTTCGATCATATCATGGATTCAAGTTCGTAATCAACTTCCTTGATGATCATTCTTCATACGCCTATCATGAACTTCTTAAACATAAGGATGCTGCCTTCGTTGCATTCAAGAAGTTCAAAGCGTTAACGGAGAGAAAGACAGGCAAGAAGATCAAACAATTTCGCATAGACCGAGGAGGAGAATTCTTAAGTGGCGAATTCAAACATTTTCTGAATACAGAAGGAATATCTATGCACCCTAGCGCACCTAATATACATCAGCAAAATGGAAGAGCAGAACGTCTCAATAGGACGTTAACTGACAAAGAAGAAGCCTTACATCATATGGCATGCTGTCCCGTCTCATGGTGGGAATTTGCCTACAAAACAGCAATCTTCGTATATAACTGCACTCCCATGAAGCGCTTGGATTGGAAGACACCTAATGAAGTCTTCAACATGAAGCAACCTGATGTCTCTTATTTCAGAGTCTTTGGTTGTGGTGCCTATGTATTCATTCCAAAGAATAGAAGAAAGAATAAACTTTCTCCCAAAAGAGAAGCAATGACCTTCATCGGTTACGATGTCGGATCAAAATCTTATCTATTCATGGATTCAACGAATGCGATACGCAGTAGCCCTGACGCTACCTTTGATGAACTTTGGTTTCCAAAGTGTAAAGACAGTAAACCGTTTGAGCGTTTAGAACCAGATAAACAGAAATCTTCGTCTATTCCTAGGGATAATGATGATTCCTCTGGTAACGATAATAACGACGACTCGGATGATGGAATTGTTTTCAAACCCTCTCATCCTCCCAATAAACCAGAACAGATGGACGACTATATTTCCCCTCGTCCCCCTTCCCCTCCACAGAACGACGGTTCTGATAGTTCGGATGATGAAAATTCTGTTCCTACTCATGGATCAAGTCGATCACCATCGCCACGCGATGATGATGACGAGTTACAACTACCAGTAGCTCAGCGCCGCGAACGTCGAGAAATGAAAGCTCCTGATCGTGGAACACCGATTCCTGTTAGTGTTAAAAATCCTATTATAAGGGATTTAAGTGAAGGTGTTATTCCAGCACCTGCACCAGGTACAGCTCCTTTAAGACCTTTAAAAGAAGGTTGGGCTCCTCGAAAACATCAAGATGGCTCTACAGTTTGGTATAATACCAAAAGCCGTAGATTTGTTCGAGATCGCACTCAAGCGGAAGCTGGAATGGCTTCGGTACTTGAACAAGGGGGTGACAAATTGTACCTTGCACTACTATCTTATGCATTGCCTGTTTCTGTCACGGAAAAAGAATGGAATTTCAAAAACATTCTTAGACTTCCACAAAGTGAAAAGGAACAATGGTTAAAGGCATGCAAAGAAGAATTGGATGCTTTGAAAAAGAGAAAAGTTTATGAGTTAGTTAAATTACCACCTGGAAGAAAAGCAATCAAGAACCGATGGGTGTTTAATACCAAATCAGATATGCGCAAACGCGCAAGACTGGTTGTAAAAGGGTTCTTCGAAATAGAAGGAATTGATTATGACGGATTGTTCTCTCCTGTCGTCAGATATGACACAGTTCGTATCTTATTGGCCTTAGCAGCGATCGAGGACTGGGAACTCGAAGCGCTGGACGTCAAGACTGCCTTCTTATATGGCAAACTTGATCGGGAGATTTATATGGAACAACCTGAAGGATTCGTCGAGAAGATAGGATATGTTTGTCGATTACTCCGTGCCTTATATGGTCTCAAACAAGCAAGCTTGGAATGGTGGAAAGAATGCAGAGCCTCCATGATAGAAATGGGGTTCACAAATTGCTTGTCGGACGCAGGAGTTTTTATCTTCAGAAACAAAAGAGGTTTTGTGATTGTAGTTGTCTACGTTGATGACGCAATCTTTATGGGACCAAACAGGAAGCTTCTAATGGAAAAGAAGCAAGAGTTCATGGCAAAATGGGAATGCCGAGATCTCGGAGAATGTAAAGAATTTCTAGGAATGGTTATAACGAGAGATAGGTCTAAGAGGTTGATTACTCTTGACCAAGAAACCTACCTAAAGAAAGTTCTTGAACGTTTTAACATGGTTAATGCAAATATTGCGCATACACCATTACCAGCTGGGTACAAACCGACGATCAACACAGATCCGGTTGACGAAGTACTCAAGAAGCAATATCAGTCGATCATAGGTTCTCTCCTATACCTCACACTTGGAACTAGACCAGACATTGCGTATGCAGTAATCAAACTGTCGCAATATTCTGTAAATCCGTCTAAGCTACACCTTAATGCGGCTAGACATGTCATGAAATATCTGGCGGGTTCTACCAAATATAGAATAGTCTTTAATGGCAAGTCAACAGTGTCGGAACCGATCGCCTTCACTGACTCCGACTGGGCCTCTGACGAGGATAATAGAAGATCACAGACTGGTTACTTCATATTGATCGCGGATGCAGTGGTTGTCTGGAATTCCCACAAACAGACTACAATCGCTCTCTCTAGCACTGAAGCCGAATACATGGCTCTTTGCGACTGTTGTAAACAAGTCATTTGGGTTCAAAACTTGTTCAACGAACTTGGAGTTAAGTTTGTTAAACACACAACAGCTATAGTTGGCGACAATCAAGGATCACTATTCATAGCTTCGAATCCTGTTGCCGACAAACGAACCAAGCACATTGACATACGCTTTCACTTCATACGTGAGCAAGTAGAATTGAAGCGGGTCAAAATGATGCACGTACCGACCAAGGATCAGATTGCTGATATACTCACAAAGAACCTTGGACGCGTACAATTCGATTATCTCCGACAAAGGTTAGGTATAACCTTTACTAATTAGTCAGTAGTAAGTATTGGTGAAGATTGGTAAAAGGAAAAACCTTTTGCTAAGACACTGGTGAGGTTCGCCACCTGAAGATAGGTAGGACAGAAAGTTCACTGCCAGACACTTAGCGAGGGGGTGTGTTGGAAGTGTCGAAGTCACGACACCGTGTCACTCACGTGTCTGACAAGATCACCGACATTATACCGGAATACACGCTATCAACCAATAGGAAAGATACGGAGGATTACATATACTCCTAGGTTATTCCGTCCAATAGCATATGTCCCTCTGGGAATCTGCTTACTGTCCGCAGTCATTGCTGACTGATATAGTAGATAAGAGGTAGCCCTGTGGGCTGAGTTATATACGCACGGACCATCGTAGTTGGTATATAAGCTGTGTAAGTAGTTAGGGATAATTCGAGTACTTAGTTACTTTGCTCTATAAGCCTCGCTCTAACGCTAGCCTATCAAGCACAAGCCTTATTCAAGTAAGTAAGACGTTGTTCCCTTTGCTTACCAGCCCTACCAGTGCGTACACACGTATTCATACACAAGCCATGCTGCAGGTAAAGCGGTGAGCCGTAAGGCGAGCCGCATTACTTTCATCATACCCCTTCTCTCACGTCAAAGGAATCTACCGTTTTGAAACTGGCGTCAAAGAAGAATTCTGCGATCTACGCGTGAATCCCAGGTGTCTCGTCGAAAGCCAAATATTTGGCTTTCGAGTACGCTGGGCGTCAGTTGCTTTGTCTGGTGTCCTTGGTTGTAAACCGATCCCTGAGGGCCTAGGTGTGGGAGGATTTAAGATTACCCGCTCCTACATCAGCCATCGGGGCTGCATCAAACTTTTCCTTGATTGTATCCATTCTTGCAGACGTATTCACTGCACCCATCTTGATACCCGCGACTCCTCAAGTCCCAAACACGGCTCATAGAAACGCGCCTACACATGCCGGGGTTGTCTCGGCGCTGCATGGTTCGTGAGATGGGGCCTCCATGACAACCGCCATTAGCCATCTCAGTCGATATCAGCACTGACTCTCCAGAGGATCACTATTTCCCACGTTCTGTTTCCCCAGTTCCTCATCATCGACCGATTCCACGCGTCTCCTCAGTCCTGCACCGATCCCTTTACAGCCATCAAAGTTTCCCCCACCCCACACAACTCGATGCAATACAAAGTGTATGAAGCTCATCGAAAAGCTCCTCCAAAGAGATACACAGGTAGAGCATGCGTGTATCGTACCTGCGGAGTTTGCGAGGTCGTTTCGATGTCGCAGTCAACTTCCTCGACCACCCGTTTGATCGGATCCTGTGCTTCTTTATTGGATGGCTACTTCCCATTGAGGCGAATCACTATCTCTGCACCCATCCTATATGCACTCATGCAGTCGAGATAGGCAACAAATGATATTTTGGAATCAACGGGCGCTAGAGGGAAGAGGACTGATTGAATCTGGGGAGCGGGACTGCGAGGCTGATCGTTATGGGAGTTGTTTGACAGTGGGAAAGAGGCTCAAGGAGGGTTAAACGGTGTTTTGCTTTTCTTGATTCAATTTATTGTCTTCTCCATTCCTTGTTTAGGCTTGTAATATGCCTGGGGGTTATTGACATACCATGTGTGCAGATCTTTAGCTCTTTTTCATTGTCCTGCTGCCTCCACACGTTGTCAAGCTGTATGGTACCATTAACAATGAGATTGCCATGTTATTAGTGACTATTTGATGCAAGTTTCGAGGTGATATCCTGGTAATGTGTTTATCTGCCGTCTCTGTGACCTCATTTTCAACAGTGCTCTCCCATTCCTTGTTTATATGATCACTAGGCTACTAGAAGTTGTCATGGCCCGTCACTGTTTCATTTATCTGTTTCTCATCTGTATTACCCAAATCCAAGGCCCATCAAGGCTCTATCTGTTATCTGAAGTACATTATAGGTTAGCTTTCCATTGTAGGGAGACATCTACTAGGAGCAAAGCAACACATTTCTGACTATTGAAATAGTGATCCATATGAGTGCTTTAGATATTCTATTAAGACTTACAAATAACAACAAGTCTAAGTTTTTGTGGTACAGAAGAGCGTAAATTACAGATTCAAACCTGACTCGGACCAATTTGCACATAATCTCCTGATCCCAATTACACTGAGGGGGAGGCAATGGAAAAAGGCTCTTTATGTGAGTAGTATAGGATGAAGGGGTTGAGAATTAGGTGAGGTTCCACTTCGATGGGAACTTTGTGGGATCTGATCAATTGGTTGATGATTCAAAGAAGCTGTCTGAAGGACTGGGAAGATGTGAGCAATCAGAATTTATCTTACCTGAGTCCCTGACAAAATGCTGCAGTGCAGATGGTGCCAAATGATTGTAAGTGAGGTAACTGTTCTACAGCTACATGCCCTGTGCCACTGATGAGTTGAATAATAAAGGCTAACCATCTATAGTAGCATCTACTATGATGCTATCTGATTGACAGGGTTATAAAGACAAGGTTGGAAGACATTTGCCCACTCATATCCATCAGTACTACCATGGCATCTCAGGATGAGAACCAAGTAGCCAATAAAATAGGAAGTCTTGCATACTATTACATGGTTAGGAGTCTTTGTGTTGGACTATGCTATGGTTGGCTTGACAATTCACCCTCATACTACTTGCTGAGCACATTTCATTAGGCTTCTCCATCTCTTTATTTTATGCTTCCCTTCATGTCTTAAGGTTTGTACTGAGGCCTTTGTGATAACATGCTTATGGCCAATGGATTGTGCATGTCAGTCAACACAAGGAAAGGCCTGCAAGATTCAGGAGGTTCCTCCTTGTCTTGATAGTTTTCATGTTCCTCATGGACACTGGACTGTTCATTTCCAGTGTTGGTGGAAACTTAGCACTGTTTCACTGGGCAGGAGATACCATCACTGACAATACACCACCCCTTGAAGACCGTTTGTTGGCAGCTGATGATGCTCGAGTGCCATATGACATATGCTCAAATCTTTTTGAAATTGTGAATGTGAGTTCTCTCCTGAATCCTTAAAACCTGAATCATCTACAGTTCATCATTGGTGATGGCATTGTCCTTTGGCGTGCAACTGCTCTGTGGCCACATTCTTACTGGATCAAAGGTGGCCTTTATTTTCTATTTTTGGGAGATATAGGCATGCACTACAAAGATGCTTTTATGTGTTCACTAACTAGTTTCAGGGGTTGGCTTGTATGACCTAGTCAACCTCAATGTTCATGGTGGAGGCACCATAAGTAATAGTGCAAATGATGTTGACACAGCCCGCATCCTTGTTTCAATGGTAGTCAATCTCATGGCTACATTGTGTATTGCAGTCAAAGCATGGTATGATGGTCTTGAACTTTGCTTGTATTTACCTTCACATCATGCAGGCAATTCCGTGGTAGCCTGCAGCTTGCATTCTCTAAATCTTCTCCAAAGAAGTCACTTGTTAATCAAGTGTTGACATTGCTTACTGAGGGTGGAGCTATATTCTGTGCTCTTCAGGTGTGATTCATCTTTTTTGATATGCATGCCTCTAACACCAACATCTGCAGCTTCTATATGCTGTTTTTGAAGTTGTGGTTGTCCCTATAGAGCTCAAAGCAGGTCCTATGGATCCCATAACACTTTTTTGGGCAGCTATAACTCCTTTTTTCCCCACCATTGCAGTATGTTGTCCCACATCTACTTCAAATGCTAGTTTCACTTGTGTCAGGCATCCACTAGAACCACATCTTACATAATATAACCTGCTGCCTTTGGGGACTCCAT